>JAOPSE010000007.1:1871227-1933085 GCA_029449295.1 Zea luxurians
GCGAGTGCTTCCACATCGATCAGGAAGATCACGACGGAGACAACCACCTCGGTATACCAGGAAATGACGGCGCCCTTGCACCTGCATCTCACGTTGACATCCCGCGGGAGCTAGTTGTGGCCCAGGCCCCTACGGGGGGGGGGGGGGGGGGTTAGGGCTCACAGCTCGAGCAACCCCGCGAGATGCAGGCCAAGCTCGACGAAGAAACGGGGCGACTTATGCAGCTCCGACAAAACCTCGAGCAAGACTAGGCAGGCCGAGCGCTCGCCGAAGGAGCGCGTCATCGGGCCCGGGACGTCCAGCGCCGTATTATTGACGATGCCAGGGCAATGCTGCCCCCGGCCTTCAACGGGGCCAGCGAGAACCTAGCTGCAATGGCGATGTTACTTCGAACGATGACGGAGCCATCTACCACCGAGAGGCGACGTATCCAGGGCAAACTCAAGAACCTCCTGGAAAATGCCGCAGCCCGATGGGCCGAGAGCTCCGCCTCCCGAAGGTGAGGATGCCCCTCGGAGCATCACGCAGCGTCCTCCTGACACATGCGCGAGGCCTCGGTCCACACCGAGCTCAGAGGAGGCGAGACACCTGCAGCTCGGGATCGCCTCAGCGACGACCAACACCACCGCGACCGTCGAGCCCGCCTCGAGGAAAAGGTGCGCCGAGGCTACCACCCCAGCCATGGGGGACGCTACGACAGTGAGGAGGATCGGAGCCCCTCCCCTGAACCACTAGGTCCACGGGTCTTCAGCCGGGCCATACGATGCGCGCCGTTCCCAGCCCGGTTCTGGGCCCCGACTACCATTACTAAGTACTCAGGGGAGACGAGGCCAGAGTTGTGGCTCGCGGATTACCAGTTGGCGTGCTAGTTGGGAGGGAAGGACGACTACAACCTCATCATCCACAACCTCCCCCTTTTCCTCTCCGACGCTGCCCGGGCCTAGCTGGAGCATCTGCCCCCTGCGCAGATCTTCGACTAGGACGACCTAGTCAAGGCCTTCGCTGGAAATTTCCAAGGTACGTACGTGCGCCCTGGGAACTCATGGGATCTCCGGAGTTGCCGCCAGCAACCAGGGGAATCCCTGCGGGAGTACATCCGGCGGTTTTCAAAGCAGTGCACCGAGTTGCCTAACATCATCGACTCGGACGTCATCGGGGCATTCCTCACTGGCACCACTTGGCGGGACCTGGTAAGCAAACTGGGGCGCAAGACACCCACCAAGGCAAGCGAATTGATGGACATAGCCACCAAGTTCGCCTCTGGTCAGGAGGCGGTCGAAGCCATCTTTCGGAAGGACAAGCAGCCTCAGGGAAGGCAGAAGGAAGACGACCCCGAGGCGTTCGTCCAGCGCGGCACGAAGAAGAAGGCCAGGAAGAGGGCGCAAGCAAAATGCAACGCCGTTGACGCGGATCTCATCGCTGCTGCCGAGCACAGGAATCCTTGGAAGCCTCCCGGAGGGGCCAACGTGTTTGACAAGATGCTCAAGGAGTCGTGCCCCTATCACAGGGGTCCCGTCAAGCACACCCTTGAAGAGTGCGACATGCTCCGGCGTTACTTCAATAAGGCTGGACCCTCGACGGAGGGTGGCAAGGACCAAGGCAACAACAAGAAAGGAGGCGATAGGGAAGAAGAGTTCCCGGAGGTCCATATCTGCTTCATGATCTACGGTGGGCAAGTGGCGAATGCCTCGGCTCGACACCGCAAGCAAGAACGCCGGGAGGTCTGCTCGGTGAAGGTAGCGATGCCAGTCTACCTAGACTGGTCCAACAAGCCCATCACCTTCGACCAAGACGACCACCCCGACTACGTACCAAGCCCAGGAAGGTACCGCTTGTCGTCGACCCTGTCATCGGCAACGCAAGGCTCTCCAAGGTCCTCATGGACGGAGGCAGCAGCCTCAACATCATCTACGCCGAGACCCTAGAGCTCTTGGGGGTTGATCGGTCCACGATCCGGGCCGGTGCGGCACCCTTTCACAGGATTGTCCCCGGCATGCGTGTCCTGCCCCTTGGGCAAGTTAACTTGCCCGTCTGCTTCGGAACTCCCTCCAACTTCCGAAAGGAAACCCTCACTTTCGAGGTAGTTGGGTTTCGAGGGACCTATCACGCGGTGTTGGGAAGACCGTGCTACGCCAAGTTCATGGTCGTCCCCAACTACACGTACCTCAAGCTCAAGATGCTAGGCCCCAAGGGAACCATCACCGTCGGATCCACATACCGCCATGCTTACGAGTGCGACGTGGAATGCGTGGAGTACGCCGAAGCCATCACCGAATCTGAAGCCCTCGTCGCCGACCTGGATTGCCTCTCCAAAGAGGCGCCCGACGTGAAGCGGCACACCGGCAACTTCGAACCACCCGAGGTGGTTAAGTCTGTCTCTCTCAACCCTAGCAACGACGCCAGCAAGAAAGTCAGGATCGGCTCCGAGCTCAACCCCAAATAGGAAGCAGTGCTCGTCGACTTTCTCCGCGCAAACACCGAAATTTTTGCGTGGAGTCCCTAGGACATGCCAGGCATACCGAGGGATGTCGCCGAGCACTCACTGGACATTCGAGCCGGAGCCCGACCCGTGAAACAGCACCTGTGCCATTTTGATGAAGAGCGTAGAGCCATAGGCGAGGAGGTCCACAAGCTAATGGTTGCAGGGTTCATCAAAGAGGTATTCCATCCAGAATGGTTAGCTAACCCTGTACTTGTAAAGAAAAAGGTGGGAGGTGGAGGATGTGTGTAGACTACACTGGGTTAAATAAAGCATGTCCCAAGGTTTCCTACCCTCTGCCTCGCATCGATCAAATTGTGGACTCCATGCTGGGTGCGAAACCCTGTCTTTCCTCAATGCCTATTCAGGCTATCACCAAATCAAGATGAAAGAATCCGAACAGCTCGCGACTTCTTTTATCACACCTTTTGGCATGTATTGTTATACTGCTATGCCATTTGGTTTGAGGAATGCAGGCGCAACGTACCAAAGGTGCATGAACCATGTGTTCGGAGAGCACATCGGCAGAACGGTCGAGGCTTACATCAACGACATCGTTGTCAAAACAAGGAAAGCCTCCGACCTCCTCTCTGACCTTGAGGTGACATTCAGGTGCCTAAAAGCAAAGAGCGTAAAACTCAATCCTGAGAAGTGTGTCTTCGGAGTTCCCGAGGCATGCTCCTAGGGTTCATCGTCTCCGAACGAGGCATCAAGGCCAACCCAGAAAAAATCGCGGCCATCACCAACATGGGACCCATCAAAGATTTAAAAGGAGTACAAAGGGTCATGGGATGCCTTACGGCTCTGAGCCGCTTCATCTCGCGCCTTGGCAAGAAAAGATTGCCCTTGTACCGCCTCTTAAGGAAGCCGAGCGCTTCACTTGGACTCCCGAGGCCGAAGAAGCCCTCGGAAACTTAAAGGCACTCCTTACTAGTGCGCCCATCTTGGTGTCCCCTGCTGCAGGAGAAGCCCTCTTGATTTACGTCGCCGCAACCACTCAAGTGGTCAGCGCTATGGTCGTAGTCGAGAGACGAGAAGAAGGGCATGCACTGCTCATCCAGAGGCCAGTCTACTTCATCAGCGAAGTGCTATCCGAGACAAAATCCGCTACCCACAAATCCAGAAGCTACTGTATGCAGTGATTCTAACACGGCGAAAGCTACAACACTACTTCGAGTCTCATCCGGTGACTGTGGTGTCGAGAGGCTCAGGTAGGATAGCAAAATGGGCAGTGGAACTCATGGGGGAAACACTTTCATTTGCCCCTCGGAAGGCCATAAAATCCCAAGTCTTGGCCGACTTCCTGGCTGAATGGACCGACACCCAGTTGCCAACGGCTCTAATCTAGGCCGAACTTTGGACCATGTACTTCGATGGGTCGTTGATGAAAACCGGAGCAGGCGCGGCTTGCTCTTCATCTCACCCCTCGGAGAACATGTGCGTTGTGTAATACGCCTCTATTTTCCGGCGTCAAACAATGTAGCCGAATACGAGGCCTTGGTGAATGGGTTATGCATCGCCATTGAGCTAGGGGTTCGGCGCCTCGACGCTCATGGTGACTCGTAGCTTGTTATTGACCAAGTCATGAAGAACTCTCACTGCCGCGACCAAAAAATGGAGGCCTACTGTGACGAAGTTCGGCGCTCGGAAGATAAGTTCTATGGGCTGGAACTCAACCATGTTGCTCGACGGTACAATGAGACTGCAGATGAGCTGGCTAAGATAGCCTCGGACGAACAACGGTTCCCCCGAATGTCTTCTCCAGGGACATATATCAACCATCCATCAAACTCAACGACGCACCCGAACTCGAGGAGACCTCGGCCCAGCCCGAGGTACCCTCGGCCGCCGAGGGTGAGGCCCTACGCGTCGAGATAGAGTAGAATGGGGTCACACCAAACCTAAACTGGCAGACCCCATACCTAGAATATCTCCTTCGGGGAGAGCTGCCCCTCGACACGGCTGAAGCTCGGCGACTGGCTCGGCACGCCAAGTCGTTCGTTTTACTAGGTGATGAAAAGGAGTTGTACCACCGCAGCCCCTCAGGTATTCTCCAACGATGCATATCCGTCGCCCAAGGACAAGAGCTGTTACAAGAAATACACTCGGGGGCTTGCGGTCACCATGCAGCTCCTCGGACCCTCGTAGGAAACGCTTTCCGACAAGGTTTCTACTGGCCGACCGCAGTGGCCGACGCCACTAGGATTGTACGCTCCTGCCGAGGGTGTCAATTCTACGCGAGACAAACACACCTGCCTGCTCAGGCTCTACAAACAATACCTATCACTTGGCTGTTCGCTGTGTGGGGTCTGGACCTCTTCGATCCCTTGCAGAGGGCACCCGGGGGCTTCATGCACCTGCTGGTCGCCATCGACAAATTCTCCAAGTGGATCGAAGTCCGACCCTTAACCAGCATCAGGTCCGAGCAGGCGATGGCGTTCTTTACGAATATCATCCACCGCTTTGGGATCCCAAACTCTGTCATCACTGACAACGACACGCAGTTCGCTATGAAAAAGTTCCTAGACTTCTGCGGAGACCACCACATCCGTGTGGACTGGGCCGCCGTAGCTCACCCAATGACAAATGGGCAAGTGGAGCGCGCCAATGGCATGATTTTGCAGAGGCTAAAACCAAGAATCTACAACGACCTCAACAAGTTTGGCAAGAGGTGGATAAAAGAGCTACCCTCGGTGGTTTGGAGTTTGAGGACGACGCCGAGCCGGGCCACGGTTTCTCGCCGTTTTTCCTAGTCTATTGAAGCGCCCCAATCCTCTGGGACTCAAATGTGATACAATTACTAGTCCCAGGAGGCTAGTAAACACATTTATACAACAGATGATTCCAGATCTACTTTAAATGAGACAAACCTATAAAGGTGGCGAACAACTTTAAGAGTTGGTCCACAATTCGGGACATATCATCAGAGTGGGGGTAAAGCAGCCCGATATACACAGCGAAGCAAATCAGCGGTCCAACAGCCACAGGCAAGGTTGGGAACAGTCGTAACTCTTACCCGATCTCCTTTTCTGAAAAACGACAAATAAGCAAGGGTGAGTACAAACGTACTCAGCAGCCCACCTTCACCCGCGGAATGGGAAATCAGATATAATGCATGGAATATGTGGAGCTCAGGATATTTTGCAGAAATAGAAATATTTGATGCAGGGTTATTTTGTAAAACATTTTGTATTTTGCAAAGCGCATCCTCTCCCAAAGGAGCAGGAAGTTTTTCAATATAGAGCAAAATCCCCTAGACTAAACGATCCAGGTATCTCAGCAGTTTCCCACTGGTTTTCATTTTCAAAAACAGCTACTGCACTTCTCGTCCACCATAGCTCACGGCTCAACCGTCGGGCCTTTTAAAAACCATTTTTCTCAAACACACCCCTTTTTTCCTGAAAACAAAACACTAATTGCCATACCACACCAGACTCGTCCATTCCTGTGGACACAGACTATTCGAATAGGTTTTCAAACTCTGCGTAGAGGTGTACACTTTACCCACTAGTCCGGTTTCTGCGATCTCACCGTCGCGAGACCCGAATGCCGGATCTCTTTCTTTCCTCGCACGTCCTAACCTTAACGGTTATACCAGAAGTAGTCAGGCCACCGCCATGTCCAAACAGGACAAAACATTCCCCCTCCTTATCCTCCCGGTGCTCCCCAGCCTTCATAACCCTAGGGTTGGACTGTACGAGTTCAGATAGAGTGACTGCCCACACAGTCTCGAGTGGTTGTACTTATCATGAGTACAGGTAGTGAAGGATGACAAACCGGTCCTTATATGAGGGGACAATCCTTCTGCTCACACCTAAACCAGCTGAGCCATCACCTTAGGCCCTCCCTAAACCAGGGAGCCCCTGATCATCCTACTCAAAGGTGATAAGGGTGAAAACCCTTCATCATACACATTTTGAAAAGCATTTTCTTTTGAAAACTCACACCTTTTCTCAAATCATTTGTAACAAATATATCAAGGATTGATTGCGAAGCGGCTGGGTGGCCATAATAACTTGTCTCAAAATCATATCATGCATAAAATAACAGGCTGAGGGTTGTGGTTGAAAAATCATAGGTAATTTATGCATCAAAGGGATCCAGTGAGCTTGCCATTGAAAGTTCCCTTTGACCCGGGAACAGGATCTGGATGTCCTAGGGGGGGGTGAATAGGCGAATAAAACTTATTACTTTAAAACTTAAATTCTTACTCTACTCGAAGACTTAGTACGCAGTGGAGTGAGAAGACTCTTCGAGTAGGTTGCAGCGGAATAGAAGATCCTGTCTCAAAATGTCCTGCGCTTCAAATAAAGCTTATACCACAGATAAGTATTGAAGTGCAGATATAAAGACGAGTAAGGCAGAGAGTCAGGATACAATACAGAACAGAGCACACAGACGCAAGGATTTATCCCGAGGTTCGGCCAAGCCTAAAATGCTTGCCTAGTCGTCGTTGGAGTTAGCCACACCTGGGCTTGGAGTCTATTTCAACTCCTTCCTCCGTTTGCTCAGATCTGTCAGTATGACAGATAGAGCCTTTCACTATTGAGTGGGGTTACAACAGAACCGCAGCTGCTTACAAACTTCTTGGCAGCACCCCGACAGAGTAACGATACGCTCAAGACCTTGCTCTAGCTCTTAGCAGCACTACTCCTCTCTCTAAAGGCTTATAGCTGTGCCTTCTACACAAACTATAGAGTTACACACAAGAGGGAGAGCGAGAATTGATTCGAGTGAAGTCTATACTTGTTGGCTGCGCTTTTTTTGGAGGCGCCTAGGGGTCCCTTTTATAGGCACAAGGGGCCTAGGAGCCGTTGGAAGCAATCCAGGAAGGCAAATCTTGCCTTCTGTCGGGTGGCGCACCGAACAGTCCGGTGCACACCGGACACTGTCCGGTGCCCGATTTCTTTCCTTCTATGGCGAAGCCGACCGTTGGCAGTCTTCGAGCCGTTGGCGCACCGGACATGTCCGGTGCACACCGGACAGTCCAGTGCCTCCATCTAGCCATTGGCTCGGCCACGTGTCCCGCGCAGATCGCGCGGCCGACCGTTGGCCCGCCGACCATTGGCTCACCGGACAGTCCGGTGAATTATAGCCGTACGTCGCCGGTGAATTCCCGAGAGCGGCCAGTTCGCTCGAGCCAGCCTGGCGCACCGGACACTGTCCGGTGCACCACCGGACACTGTCCGGTGAGCCACCGGACAGTCCGGGTGCACCTAGACTGAGCAGAGTCTTGGCTGTACATAGCCAAGCCTTTTGCACCTCTTTCCTTTTCTTCTTCTTTCTGTTTCTAACACTTAGACAAGTATATTAGTACACTAAAACCAATGTACTAAGTCTAGAAACATACCTTCTCTTAATTATTACATCTATAGCATTTCACATGCTTGAGTTTCGATGTTGGACTCATAAATCATCAAGTCTGCTTGACTTGATCTAGATTGACATTTCTTGGCTCCAACATCCTGCAAAGATCACATAGAACATCTCCAAACATAGGAACAACCCAAACTAAAGATCAAGGTGAACTTAGCTCTTTGGGCTGCTTCCAGTTCTGGTTTTGACACTTGTTCTGCTTCTAGTGACCTTGATCTCCTTCTTAGAGCTTGGTCTTGAGCCTTATGACTTACACCACATAACTGTAGCTGTTACCTCATTGGTTGTAAGTCACGTCCTTATGTAGTGATCCTTGATGTGCCGTAGCTGACTTTGCTAGCCTTCTTCTTCACCCTTGGCTTTGGGTTCCTCAGTCTCCTTGACCTTCTCCCGTGCACTTGGTACCTCGAAGCTTTTCTTGCCTCCGTCCTTGGCTTGATCAGTTGTCTCCGAGCTACGCACCCGAGTATCACTTTTGCAATGTCCAACTTACTTGTGATGTCCATTATGTATCCATAATCCAGTTCTTGGACCATCACATTTGTTCACTTGTGTTGAACCCTGTAGGCTTTACCTTAAGGACCTGTTCAACACTTAGTACACTTGTTAGTCCTTTAATTGAGTTGTCATCCAAACACCAAAACTCACAAGAGAGCTTTCAATCTCCCCTTTTTGGTGATTGATGGCAACACAATTAAAGCTTACATAAGAATAAGATTTGAAGCACAAATTTGAATTCTAAGATTATAGAATGCTCCCCTAAATAAGTGCTTACTTCAAAAACATAATTTTGGCCTCAGACGCCAATTTGCACATACTTAGGCAAATCGAAACATTTCTACACCTTAGCACTTTTTAGTATGCATTGTGTCAAGAATCAAACCATGATGCTATACCACACAAATGCATGTAATCAGAGTTAAACATCATTCAATTTAGTGGATATATCACAGGAATATCAACCTACCACTATTCACCATTAAGATACCAATTTAAACTAAGATACCAATTTAAAGCAATCTTAAAGCTTTAGTCTTAAAGCACCATTAACCACATGACTATCTATTACACTGTAGAAGCCAAATAATTCATCGCAGCGGAAACACTAGTCTAGTCCATATGATGCAACACATATAATACTACAAGAAGCATATGAGTATCACACTTGGCAAAGCTCAAACTAACACACCACAAACTAACACATCACAAACTAACACATCACCCCTTAGGATAAGCTTTCCTCTCAGGTTGAGATAAGCTTTAATGCACGACTTCTCCCCCTTTGACATCAAACACCAAAAACCATACTCAAGCAAAAACATAGGATGATGTCAAGGGACAGCAGGGTGTTTAAGGAGGAAAAACGACTATCAAAACTCCCCCTTACTTATTGAACATATGCACTATCACATATATGCAAAAAGATTAATACTTCCTTTTGTACCTTTACCATGTTGTAGTGTACTTCCCATCTTGAAAGTATTTAATCTCGAGAGCTTCTCCACACTTGTGCCTGATTCTTTATCCTAACTTTTTCTTGTTGCTAAGACACCAAACTTAGAACAAGTTACAGTATTGGGCACAAGAAGAAACTTCTATTCTAATGATTATCAAAAGATGTCAAATGAAGCAAACTATCACGGCTACTATTGAACGATACCAATTGCAAAAGTTCATTTATTATCATAGCTCCATGATATTTAAGAATAAGCATCTATTATCACCAGATATTATAGAGCATGAGCAATCTAAAAATATGCACTTACTCATGACTTGAGATACCAATTTCTTGACTTACAGAGGTACCCAAGTCCTGATTGCTCCATTTCTTGCTTATCTTCTCTTTTCCACCTAGAGACTATACAAGATTGCTCAAGAAACAGTTAGTCTCAAAAGACACAAGTTATGTGTGCTCCCCCTCAAGTTGTGCATCAAGTATTTGAATGACTTGCACTTTGCACATTCTAGCTTCCTTAGAACTAGAGGGGATCACAACATACCTTGGTCAAGGCATACTCTACCACTTTCATCACACAAAGATGCCACTTTGAATATCAAATGAAAAGCCACTTAACAACAATTGAAGGCTAAATGAAAGGTTGACTAAATACAACAATGCATGCCTCAGTGGCACCTAAGCCAATTGAATACTCACAGGAGGTATAACATTTACACGCAACTTAGACATGCTTCATACTTAACTATCATTGCATCACATATACTAATTGAAAAACAACATGACCATGTCTAAGCACATCATAGTTAAAAAGGTTCTTTAGGTACACCAAAAGAAACAACATTTTAAGGCATAAGTCTCCTAAGCCACGATACTACCAATGAAATGCAAGAACACAACTATGATCACTATCAATGGAACTTCAGGATATTCAATAAAGTTGCACAGTTCCATTTTCCATACCTTTGCCTTTATGAGAGCACTTGTTATCACCAATTCAGGGCTCCTTTTGCTCATGCACCTCATAGCTCAAAAAGGGCACGTCATGGATTTAAAATTCACACAGTACCAAACTAGGGTAATCATGTGAACATGGACTAAACAAAATGTCATAATTGCACATAGCATGACTTACAAAAAGTTAGTTTATCCATATACACCAAGAGAGTTAATCGTTGTGGATATAACAAATGAAAGAGCTACCCATGAATGATTCAAAAGATATATCCTATATAGCACCAGTCATGATTAAGCAAACATCATTATGATTCATTTAACACAGGCAATCATAAAGCATAACTACTCCAAAGACAGGTAGCACACCAAGCCAACTTAAGAGCAATACTAAATTAATTATGTACTTAAAACACACGGTACCATCCTTTGGAGAGCAAGTTGTAAATTCTCATCAAAGTCCTTTACTTGATTCACCAATAATGATCCAGGACCTATACATCTTATTTCACTTGAGATGAACATGGGATTAGTGTTTCACAATAATTCAACCTTGGGTCAATAAACACCAAAACAATTAACAGCTTAAGCATAGAGTTTTAGATAACCGTCTTAAGCTCTCCCATGGTCTCCAGTCCATCTCAAGGCACCTGCATGGTCTAGTTAGCACAGTTTGGTACCCATCTCAGGATGGGTACATAATGATCATGTAAATGTGCCTTTGGTACCCAAATTGCCTTTTGCTAGTTCTAGGTGATCTCGTTATAGATCTAGCACAAGTGTATGATTTGGGTCTCCTACGCGAATAAGATTGACACAAATTCACTTGTTTAGGAATCTTACCTTTGTAACATACCTTGGATAGATGACCCTGCTCACCACACTTGTAGCAGAAGCGTCGCTCAACTTGACATGACGCTTGCTGTGTGTCATTTTCCTTGGTGAGGGTCACTTTGGAGGATGCACATCCTTGATTCTTCATGACCGGACATGAAGTGATCGTGTGGTCCTTATTGTTGCATCCAAAACAACTTCTTGTCCCTTCATCCTTGTCTTTGTACGGACAAGACGAGATGAGGTGGCCTATCTCCTTGCATTTGAAGCACCTCCTTTTCCCTCTTCCCTTTTTGTGCTTGAATGACATGGAGAGATGATCAGTGCAAACAACATGACTAATTGTATTTTTACCTTTTTCCTTTTTCATGTTGATTTCTTCATTTATAGCTTTGGGAACATTCTTCTTATTGAGCTTAACACTTGCTGCAGTTTTTCCTTTCTCAAGCTTCTTCACCACGCGCCTGTGGATATCTTGAGAGAGTTGAGCAATGTGTCTTCTCCTTAGTTGTCTTTGCTTCTTGTTCCCGCAGAATTTCTTTTGTGACCCTAAAACTTGTTGCTCAATCAATGATTGGCTTCTTTTGAGCAACAGGGGTTAGCACTTGGTGATATACGATTCAAATGCGCACACGTGCGAGAATGAGGTTCACATGAATTTAAGTTTGCAATTATAACCTCATGAGCAACATTAAGCATGATATGGTCATCAACTAATTTATTATGAGAATATGACAACATATCATACTTTTTACCTAGAGCACGTTTTTTTAAGTCCATTGTTTCTACTTGACTCTTAAGCATAGAATTTTCCGTTTTAAGTTGAGCAATATTAGATAATGCATCATGACTATTTCTTTGCTCAATTAAAACATATTCATACCTTTGGACCAAATCATCATGAGAGCGCTTTAGCTTCTCATGTTCTTTGGTCATCTTCTCCAGGCTATTGTTGGTTTTGATGAGGGACTCCTCTAGCCTGAGAAGTGTCTCGCCTTGTTCCTTGTTCCTTCTCAACAGCTTAACCAAGAGTGCCTTGTCCTCTTTGTTGAGATGGACGTAGAAACTACGAATCTCCTCTTCTTCCACATCATCGGTCTCATTTTCCCTGTCATTAATGTCAGTGGAAGCAATATAGGAAAATGTACCTTGTGATGATGAAGATTCATCCTCATATTCCTCCTTATCATGGCTTTCGTCTCCACCGTCATTGTTAGCAATAAAACATTTATCACTAGTGGAGAACAAACCTGTCGACGAGGTGGATTCATCGTTTGGGTGCCATCGTTCTTGTTCTTCTCCCTTTGAATGGTTAGTATCACAAGTAATATAGGGAGTAGGAGCATCACAGTTTGCCACAAAATATTTTTCTTTAATCCTATTCCATAAGTCATGAGCATCAACAAATAGATCACTATCACTACTCATGATGGCAAAATAGGCACCTCTAGATAGAGAATCAACTAAGATGTTGCATGCATGGTGATTTAGAGTTAGACATCTTAGTTCTTCATTGGAAGGATTTTTACTAATATCAGATGAAAAAATACTTCTACTAAAGATCTGTCTCAAATCAGGATCAACACTCATGAAAGCATTATAAATAGAGACAGACCAAGATTTGTAATTAGAGCCATCGCCTAAAAGAAGTTCTACAGTTACCTCTTGTGACGACATCGTTATCTCCGGACGGCTAAGCCCACACTGGAGAGGCCTAGCTCTGATACCAATTGAAAGTTCCCTTTGACCCGGGAACAGGATCTGGATGTCGCCTAGAGGGGGGGGGGTGAATAGGCGAATAAAACTTATTACTTTAAAACTTAAATTCTTACTCTACTCGAAGACTTAGTACGCAGTGGAGTGAGAAGACTCTTCGAGTAGGTTGCAGCGGAATAGAAGATCCTATCTCAAAATGTCCTGCACTTCAAATAAAGCTTATACCACAGATAAGTATTGAAGTGCAGATATAAAGACGAGTAAGGCAGAGAGTCAGGATACAATACAGAACAGAGCACACAGACGCAAGGATTTATCCCGAGGTTCGGCCAAGCCTAAAATGCTTGCCTAGTCCTCGTTGAAGTTAGCCACACCTGGGCTTGGAGTCTATTTCAACTCCTTCCTCCGTTTGCTCAGATCTATCAGTATGACAGATAGAGCCTTTCACTATTGAGTGGGGTTACAACAGAACCGCGGCTGCTTACAAACTTCTTGGCAGCACCCCGGCAGAGTAACGATACGCTCAAGACCTTGCTCTAGCTCTTAGCAGCACTACTCCTCTCTCTAAAGGCTTATAGCTGTGCCTTCTACACAAACTATAGAGTTACACACAAGAGGGAGAGCGAGAATTGATTCGAGTGAAGTCTATACTTGTTGGCTGCGCTTTTTTTGGAGGCGCCTAGGGGTCCCTTTTATAGGCACAAGGGGCCTAGGAGCCGTTGGAAGCAATCCAGGAAGGCAAATCTTGCCTTTTGTCGGGTGGCGCACCGGACAGTCCGGTGCCCGATTTCTTTCCTTCTATGGCGAAGCCGACCGTTGGCAGTCTTGGAGCCGTTGGCGCACCGGACATGTCCGGTGCCTCCATCTAGCCGTTGGCTCGGCCACGTGTCCCGCGCAGATCGTGTGGCCGACCGTTGGCTCACCGGACAGTCCGGTGCACACCGGACAGTCCGGTGAATTATAGCCGTACGTCGCCGGTGAATTATAGCCGTACGTGGCCGACCGTTGGCTCCGGAGAGCGGCCAGTTCGCTCGAGCCAGCGTGGCGCACCGAACACTGTCCGGTGCACCACCGGACACTGTCCGGTGAGCCACCGGATAGTCCGGTGCACCCAGACTGAGCAGAGTCTTGGCTGTACACAGCCAAGCCTTTTGCACCTCTTTCCTTTTCTTCTTCTTTCTGTTTCTAACACTTAGACAAGTATATTAGTACACTAAAACCAATGTACTAAGTCTAGAAACATACCTTCTCTTAATTATTACATCTATAGCATTTCACATGCTTGAGTTTCGATGTTGGACTCATAAATCATCAAGTCTGCTTGACTTGATCTAGATTGACATTTCTTGGCTCCAACATCCTGCAAAGATCACATAGAACATCTCCAAACATAGGAACAACCCAAACTAAAGATCAAGGTGAACTTAGCTCTTTGGGCTGCTTCCAGTTCTGGTTTTGACACTTGTTCTCCTTCTAGTGACCTTGATCTCCTTCTTAGAGCTTGGTCTTGAGCCTTATGACTTACACCACATAACTGTAGCTGTTACCTCATTGGTTGTAAGTCACGTCCTTATGTAGTGATCCTTGATGTGCCATAGCTGTTCTCAACTCGATCACCCTTGACTTTGCAAGCCTTCTTCTTCACCCTTGGCTTTGGGTTCCTCAGTCTCCTTGACCTTCTCCCATGCACTTGGTACCTCGAAGCTTTTCTTGCCTCCGTCCTTGGCTTGATCAGTTGTCTCGAGGTACGCACCCGAGTATCACTTTTGCAATGTCCAACTTACTTGTGATGTCCATTATGTATCCATAATCCAGTTCTTGGACCATCACATTTGTTCACTTGTGTTGAACCCTGTAGGCTTTACCTTAAGCACCTGTTCAACACTTAGTACACTTGTTAGTCCTTTAATTGAGTTGTCATCCAAACACCAAAACTCACAAGAGAGCTTTCAGCCATGCGGCGAAGGGGGAAGGGGAGCTCGCGGAACTGGCTTCTAGCTCCACTGCCTGGCGTAGACTTGCAGATCTGGCCTCCACGAGACGGCACGAACGCTCCGATAACTATGCAACATGAATAAGCAAACATACAAACAAGCAAGCATGCCAACAAATATTTAGTATAGTGGTCAGAATAGCGATATATGAATGGGTAGAGTCTTGAGTAGAATCTGTGTCATTACTGGTGGTGGAGCGGAGGTGCTTACCAGGAGGGTGGACTGGAGGCGAAGCGACACTATGCGTGTAGCCGGCAGAGCAGAGTAACTAAGTGGGTGGGGTGTTTGCCTTGGCTGAGGGTGTTGAGTGTGTGTGGAGAGGGAGAGGGTAGCTGGGTGTATTATAGCTGGGTGTATGTGGTGTAGCACAGTGAAGTTCACTGTTGGTGAAAATAGTGATGAATGAATCGTGACTTAGTATGAACAGGAGATTTATAGGCTGAATATGGGACAAGAGTATTTTGGGAGTTTTCTGGAATATGGACCATGCTTAAGGGATGACATGGTTGGATAGGAAATAGTTTGATAAGAATTTAGAAACAAAAATTATTGGAATTTGTGTTTGGAAGCCTGGTTTGAAGGAATCTCAAAGTGAAGCATGCTCAACTTGGAGAAACCTGGGATGGGTGACCAGATGGGAAGTTCCCTACTGGAAGGAAAATCACAGTCACCAGAGTTCGTATGACTGAAATATTGGTCTGGCTAGTCATAGGTGGACTGGACAGCATGACGGATGAGTAGTTGAAATTTGGGGGTGGTCGGATGAACGATGAATAGTAACGATGATGAATAGTGTCGGTGAATAGTAACGATGATGAATAGTAACGATGAATAGTAATGGTGAATAGTGATGATGAATAGTTCGTATAAACGATGAACGATGAATAGGAACTATGAACGAACGGACGAACGATCGAATGATCGGACGAACGAACGATCGGAATTTTGGCAGCATAACGGCAGGAAAAAGATTATTTGAACGGATCGAATGATTGGACGAACGAACGATCGGAATTTCGGCAGCATAACAGCAGGACAAAGATTATCTGGAAGAACGATGAATAGGGACTATGAACAAATGATGAACGATGAATAGGGAACTATGAACGAACGATGAACGATCAAATGATCGAATGAACGAACGATCGGAATTTCAGCAGCATAACGGCAGGACAAAGATTATCTGGAAGAACGATGAATAGGGACTGTTGGAACTTGCTCACAGGCGCAAGTTGATCCAACGGGGGGGTGTAGTAGCGCAAACAGGGTTTCAGCACGTGATGGCAAAAGCTGTTCATCTAGCCTCTCAAGGGCACTGCGGGGGTATTATAGGTGTCCGGGTGCCCAGCGTCCCGTGTTAAGGACGCATGTGCCCTCAGATACCTAGGTTATCCCCGGAATATTCCCATAAAGCGAGGTTACAGACTGTAATTACAGGGACGCCTTTGCAAATTAGGCCCGTAACACGCAGCGGCCATGCAGGGCCCGTTACAATGGGCCGGATCACACGTGGGCCTCCGTGCTGAACGAGGCCGCACGGTGGGATGACCTCGTCACGGGTCTTCGTCGATGTCGTATGGGGTGAAGGGTGTCCCTGCCCGTTGTCTTGTCTCCGTTGGGCCAACGACTACGGCGAAGGCCTCGAGCGAAGGGTGGCGTCTTTGCCTTCGCCCCAACATTTGCCCTCCGAGGGACCAGTTCGACTAAGTCATCTGGTGCCGAAGACGTCGCTAGATGGCGGAGACGCTGCCCTCGCTCGAAGTGTTCCGCGGGGGTTTTTGACATGACCGTTGATTGACACCGTACTGTTGGACTGCGGGTTTCCCGAATCGCCGCGCCCTGTGTATAAAAGGGGGGGGGGGGCGGTGAGTTTTGAACTTTATCTTTCCGCGCTCCGTGAAAACCCTAGCCACTTTTTCCACCGTCTTTGCTGCTCGTCTGCCCTCCTTGCTTGTTCGCCGGAGATCTGGCTCGAGTGAAGCAGACCGCCCGCCGCCGCCGACGGTACGTAGCGATGCCGACCTCTTCTTCTTCTGCTGCCGCTACGCCGCCGGCCGACGCGTCGTCTGAGGAAACGCTGAGTACTGTGGCACGCGGTGATACGGTGGATTTTGGTGTGTCGCGGATGTCGTCGGTCCGCCTGCAAGATATGCAGCGGCTTGGTTACTTTGGCGGCGGAGTCGCTCGTGTCCGGGGACGGAGGAAGTCCCGAGCCGGAAGGCGAGTTGGTTGTGTTCGAGGCGTTCTTTGCCGCTGGTCTCCGCCTGCCTACGCACCGATTTGTTGGAGAAGTCCTATGGCAGAACCTCCAAGTTATTGGGCCCACATGCACCTGTCCTTGTCCCAAAGACCTCAGACAACCATGCATGTGCACCAGATAACTCAACAGGATCTGTCCGATTGCCCAAGGACATCGGATAAACCACTTTCAACCAGAACCGCGGGATTAAGTAACACAAATCACACACACTAACATTTTTGCAGCGGAATTCTTACTACCAAATTTTACAGTTACAAAAATTTTACATTATTTTATCGGAGTGATTACAAAAGTATAAGTTTGAAATATATGCTAGCTCAAATGACCATCCTCAATAAGAAGTATAGAAGAATTACTTAGACTTATAAGAAGGCCGAGCCCACCGGCACTTAACACCATCACAGCAGCACAAGGTTAGAACTGAAAAACAACAGGGAATAAAACCCTGAGTATGGAATTACTCATCAAGACTTACCCGACTAAAGAAAAGACTCTCAAGGGTATGCTGGATTTGGGAATCAAGGAGAGGCTTTAGCAAGAATCAACTTAGATACTTTTGCAGAAATAGCTTACTAAAGTGAGTCCTTACTTTCAATATTTTAACGCCAAATTAAGTATCAATAGACTCTGTTTGCAGCTGGTCTAATTTCACCATCTCATCAATACAACATCATTTTTATTCATAATGTTCACATCCAGACTTAGGTTGTAGGTCAGTGACCAAGTCTTCATGACCGCGAAGGTACGGCGATCCGAATCGATTATACTCAGCTGAGGATCTCCAATCACACGACATAGTAGCACTTAACCCTTGCATATGAACCCGCCACCGGGGTTCTTAAGACCAGATCAGGTTCACGCAAACCGAGAGCACAGATACACCACCGTCCAGCCTCTTGCTACGGAGGGTACACGCTACTCTCGCCACCGCTCCACGCCCATTTCGTGTTATCTTATTATGGCCTTAGTCTGCCCGAGGCAAGGCTTACCCATGACGAGGCATGTGACCAGTTAAAGGGTCCTCGATCAGCAGCCTACATACGCATCCAATCCTTAATCAACCTGGGTAGAACATCACCTGTTCCTAACCCAAGTTCCGATTTAAGTACTTCCATCCTTAGGATTGTTTGTGTTCCTTAGGATGAAAAGAGCATCACAGGGAACTTTGCAGTAAGATCCACCATGCTCCCAATGAAAATATATTCTTGCAGGTAGAAGCCATCCTTCCTTAGGATAACCCCTGAGCTAGGCAGTATTGCAAAAGACAACCTCTATCCACAAGATTTAAGCAGGGCTAAGCATTTTTGTAAATCATATTTTTGATACTTCACCAGAAGTATCTATAAAGGTATGGATATCAAGGAAGGCAATGCATCAAAGGGTTTCCAAGCAACTCCTATAAACCTAATGCACATTTCACTAGACTTAAAGTGTGCAAAAATTATTTAAAATCACAAGGAAGGGGTTGCATGCACCGGGGCTTGCCTGGGTAACACTAGGTTAGTGTTTGTTAGGCGTCGATCACTTGACGACCATCCTTTGTCTTCGCATTCTTCTGATTATCCATCTTCAGGTTAATCCATCAGCGTTATCCTGTGGATTAGCCCGCGCTTGGGGTCGACTTGGCTCGTCTTCCACAACACGCGATTAATTAACGTACCTGAATGGAATGCATTATGCACATGATTGCATATCGACGGAAATATTACAAACCTAAATAGCGTTACGCGATAGCGGATTTAAACACCTAGCGGCGAGGCGTTGTATAATTTTATACGAAAATACTAGTTATCGACGTATGACTAAGCGCAATAATTACGCTTCTCTAGCCTATTCAAAGGTAGCTTATATATCGCAAAACAACAATATATGTATTCACGCTCTACTTGCCTTAGTTAAAGTTCGACACCAAAAACTTACTAATTTTAAATTCATTAGTCTAAGACATTTAAATCTTAAAACAAGAATAGAAACACGTCAACTTTCTAAACTATCAGACCGGACGACTTTGCATTACCCGCCAGCTAATTAAATGCCTACTAGCCAAGCATTAATTTATTTAAGCAAACTAAATCGGCACGGCAACATCGTCAGACATATTAGCTAGCTAGAGAAAAATACTTAACCTATCTTTCGCATCATAAACTAATCACGCTACGCATACAAGTCTTCCAACACATGCTTCATATCATAATACCTAAAATCTATATTTTACCACATATCACAACTACTTCACGACCAGATATATAACTAACTGCTACGCGAAATAAGACGCCTATAAAAAGAAAATAAAGGAAGAGAGATCCTTCCAAAGACGCCTTAAAGGATCAACAACAGGTACGACTACCGATCTGGAAATCGTCACATAATGTGCCTATGCTAACGACAAGAAAAATCATTGTGGCTATATAACTATCCAATTCAATTAACTGAAATAATAAATTGGCTC
The DNA here is from genome assembly GCA_029449295.1 of Zea luxurians. Taxonomy (NCBI): domain Eukaryota; kingdom Viridiplantae; phylum Streptophyta; class Magnoliopsida; order Poales; family Poaceae; genus Zea; species Zea luxurians. The sequence goes on from JAOPSE010000007.1 coordinate 1,890,746, forward strand.
ACCACGATCGAATCGATTTGATAACCACGAGGGCGACAACGGCTCTCAGTTTAGACATTCGGTCGAGCTCCTGGTGTTTGTTGCATGGATCTCGCTTCATTACCCGGTTCCTAGGAATTTCTCTCCTTGGCACCACGGTATGCTATGGATCTTCGACGTGTCCACGGTGTAAGATCGTCCAGTGTCCACTTGGAACATCTCTGACTCAAGCACATCCTCGAACCACCAATGAACAGCGCACCGAGACATTACCACCCACACCACCCATCACACGGAGGTGAACATGAGCGACGACCGATAACTCGAAGGGACGTCGATGACCAGCAGCTGTGCACGACCGAGCACCACGCGAGGTTGAGGCGAAGATGAGGATAAAGAAAGACGACATCGAGTCAGCATGCCGACACAGGGCGTGACGGGAATTATGGCTAGGATTTGGGCGAGCTGAGCGATGGCGCGGGTTCTGAAATTTGGCGACGAGGCGAGCCAGCGCGAGGGTCGGGGACAAGTATGGCGCAGGGACGCGCGAGGGAGACGGAATCTGAGCGCGCGCGCAGGGAGACGGAATCCGAGCGCGGCGAGAAGGGCAGGACCGAGCGCGACAACAGGAAGGGCGTGCCGGCGAGCAGAGAAATGCGCAGGCGAGAGGAGCATGCGCGCGCCAACAGGCTGGGCGACAGCGCGAGCAGAGAGGAGCTGGGGAAAGAGATCGGCGAGCCGGAGCGGAAACCAAACAGAGAGAAGCTACACGCGGGGAAGGGAGGCCTCGGCGAGGTCACAGCCGGGACGAGCTTGAGGAGCGCGCCGTGGAAGGAAGGTCCGAGCTAGGGGCGCGGCTGGGAAAACAAGGAACACGCCAGGGGGCTTCACAGCTGCGCGCGTCCATGGTTGGAAAGGGAGCCGGGCCAGACACAACGGCCATGGGAGATAGAGCTCGAACTGGAGAGTACGTGCGGGGAGGAGACCGCGAGCCGGCAGAGGGAGACAAGGGAGAGGGGGCTGGCGTCATGGCTGAAGGAAGGAGTCGGAGGAATGAGACTGTGTACGCGTTTGGAAGAAGATAAGCGCGAGAGGGTGGCAAAATTCTCCAGGAACCGCTCGGCTAATGAGATTTTTAGAACCAAAGCATGGAGCAGGCTGATGATGAGCGGCATCCATGGGAAAATATCCAAAAAGGAGGGGCGTGGGAATAAAAAAGACAGGCTTGTGCGCGCGTAGAAGAAAGGAATTTGGTCTCTGGCATGCATAGAGAAAGTGGGCAACAAAAGAGATAATGTAATCAAGAGAATAAGGATAGAGTTACACGGTGGATGAAGCAAAAATAGACTTCTCCTTATTTGTTCTTTTCTTTTTAAACAAAAGAGTACAAAAAAAATACTAACTCCGAACTACGGTCTGAACAAGGTATAATAGAATTAGATCGCCACAATACGGGTCGCTGATACAGAGATAGTGTTTAGACAATATTTGATTTGGTGAAGGCTGCTGGAACCAGATAAATTCATACCAGTTATTTATGTCTGAAAGTTATAGATCTGAGCGAGAAGCAACAGACCGAATTAAACTAATTTTGGCTACACATTATTTCTTGGACTTTGAAATAGGACACGAATCAGCTAACAATTGTTCCGGTTTCGGTTAGTTCAAGTTCGATTTATTTAAACAGCCTTCCTAATATTATCGCTACATAATTCGTAGAGATCGCTCGAACAGAGCGAAATAATTAGATGACGTTTCTAATTTGCCTTAATCGATAAATTTTAATTTGCATTCATTTCCGTTAAATTTAGACGAATTTTACCGCTATCCGAACATTCGACTAGAGAGCAATTCGACTAATTAATGTATGCCTTATATTTTTTTATTTTTATTTTTTAAGACATCAACGCAGTCGAAATCATAAACTCAAACTACTTCCGAAATTGCATTCATGTTCTCGACCAGTCTAAACAGCACCGGACTCGGCATTTTTTTTGAAGATCACTAAATTCCGAATTTCGTGAAATATTTTGGACAGTTCCGAAAATACTGATAGGCGAATATGATTAGGATGTAGAGACTGTTATTCTTACTGATATCTATACTTACGTCCATAGTCACTGTTTAACGGAAGATAAACACCTGGGGTGTTACAGCCCTCCCCCTTAAAAGAATCTCGTCCCGAGATTCGGATCGAAAGACTTCTAAGAGTAGAGAAGCATATAATCCATGTCCATATCAGCGATAACCCTAAGACAATCCGGAGCGAAAGCGAGTGCCTCAGGATACGGTTTCCTAATGGACATAAACATGTTTTGCCTTAAGCTAATTTAGAGATGTCCACCAATAGAGACGACGTCTGCCAGAAGAACATAAGGTTCCATATATGCAGTTTGCTTTTTCTGATGACACTGTACTATCTGAGTCTGTTGAGCGAGCAGTAGATATGCAACTTCATCCAAACAGAATCAGATGCACCATCTTGGGTAAAACACACAGAAGGAGGTTTACCGACAAGTGGTTATAGTAGTTCATAGCACACGAGACGGGTGTGAATGTCAAATAACATCACAGTTGACCCGTGGCTAGCTAGAGAATCCAAGTCCACAAATGATAGACTCAGAAAATATCAACGAAAAGATCCGTTGATGTTGACTTCGCAATCAGTCCGTTTTATTAGCACTATTCATGGCTCGACTCGATCACACATGCTGGAAAAGCACACGTAAGGAGATCAAGGCACGACTAGACGATGATTAGGTGATTATCAGTCGGTTTTAACTTGATCTTTGTAAGAACTTCCTTAGGATGGGTTGAACCAAAGTGAGTTTAGACAACTCGACAAAACGATCTCTAAACTCAACCTTCGTTCATTGGGCAGTTACAAGTTAGTAAAACCAACTTGTTGAACTACTTTTGACCTTGAGTAGGTCCTCTCAGTACCATCGGTAAGCCAAGGGTTGAGAGTTCACTCTTATAAACAATTGATCATGCATTTGGGTAGAAATCCATTTGGTCAAGTTGTTCCTTTGTTTCTTCATGCGAGATGAATCCTTGGTTAGGAAATACTTGGATTAAATAAGGGGCGAATGAACAAATTCCTGCAATCTCAGCAGCAGGGAAAATCAATCTCCATTTCGAGAGCTAATCAGTTGTTTTTTCAACACTAAAAAGCTCCAAGGCTTCACCTTTACATAAAGGATGCAAAGGGAACGTGTATGTGTATTCACCACCAAGATCAAAAGAAAAGCGACCACACATGAAAGTAGCATGCCCTTTTGATCCAATGGAGATGACAGATGTGGCTTAATCACTTGACAAACAACATAGAAATTGTTTCAAGGAAGGAGTCCACGGAAGATCACACATCGGTGTAGTTCCACAATGGATCATGACTAGAGACCTCGATATAGCATGCGCCAAGCAGCATAACCTTGCGTGTACATTCACAAGGGGCTCTCAGTTTCGCTGCGGCACCACAAGTCATTACCCATGACACCATTACGAACTAGCACCAATAAAGAATCTCACGTAGCAAAACTAGATTGTGCCAAGATAACACATTGATATAGTCTCATAATAGATTATGACTACTAACTGTGATACCAGCGCGTACCAAGTAGCGCAACCATGTGTATGCATCCACAGGAGGCCCTCGATTTTGTCGCGGCACCATCAGTTTTAGTCACAACACCATTATTAGACATAACCAATAAGAAATCTCACAACACAATTAGACTGGGCAAGGGTGATAATATACAAAGAGATACTCCACTTGTATGAATGGTTACAAGTAGAGAACCAAATAGATTATGGCCCGATGAAATGAACAAGACGTGACCATAACCTAAACTTGATGAAAGGAGCACGAGGGAGACTGTTAATTCAGCCCCAATCATATTTCTATGCCCATCATGGATATTACAAGGTCAAGGATTAGTATCTGATTAGATACAGGGGGAAAACAATCACAAGATTAAGTTGGTTTGCCTTCGATAGATATGAGGAAACCAAGGCATCAACTGAACAAAGGAATGGTTCTAGAAGGAGACATGACTTGAGATCCTTGTTTTAAGCTTAGGTACATTTTATGTCCAATAAGGAAATTGTCTACGCATTTATTTGTATGGGCTTGTCATGGAGTAATAATGGACAATTCAAATTTGGGCATGGTTCACTAAATAAAAAATATGGCCCAGTTTTGGGTTTAGGCAATCAAGTCTCTAACCTTCTATCGACACATTAAGCACAAGAGCACATATAAAGCACCCTAAGAGGTCACCTAAAGAATGGAAGACACCTATTTCATCGAAGTTCATAATTTAGCATTACACCATATTATCTACAATCAATGGTTACTGGAATAAAGATGAGAGAAGCATTTTGGGTGTATAGGTGACAAACACGATGCAACAATCAGGATGCATGCTCGTCTTATTCGTCCTCACTGATTTTGCCAAACATAATGTGGCGATAGAGTTCTATATCGGTGGCATACTTATGACTCTCACGGTATTTTGCTAGTCGTCACTACACATACGTTTTCGAGGTTAGTGTACCTGCAGAAAAAATCCATCACAGCCCAATTCCTAATGATGCAAGTCACACATGACAGTTTATCACAGTTTATACTCCATATATTTCTATATGGAGGCCAGCTCTTCATTAAGCGTCGAGCCACGCATAGGCGCCGTTGCCACACTTTAACCATAGGGCAACTCATTATGGTAACTCACCTTCTTACCTGAGCGTAGGTGCGTCGTTACAAGTACATTACACTTCTCAGTATTCCCATGTCTGTATACCCATACACATCCATGGGGTACTAAGTTCCCAGAAAAGTAAATACTCCACATCGCAGTGTTCATATATACATATGTAAAACATGTATATAATCGGACGCCACTTTTAAACACTCCCTAGACCGACGGTTGTTCGGTCATGCTCTCACAACTCACCTTACCTGAGCGTCGATCCATTCAAAACTGAATGGCCTCAAAAATAACAATACACATGTATGCAATACCCTCGGTTGTGGGTTAGTGGTTTTTAAATAAGCCACCTAATAGTCCTTAGTATAGGGCTTAACAGAGGATGTCGCTAGCATTATAGTTTTTCAAAACTGTTTTCAAAGCCAAACAATGTGTTTAGTTGAAAATAGGTTTTTTCAAAACCAAAACTTTGTTTTGAAAATATGTATGTGACCGTATATACTTAATCCAGCTCCGATACCAGCTGTGGCAGAATCTCCAAGTTATTGGGCCCACATGCACCTGTCCTTGTCCCAAAGACCTTAGACAACCATGCATGTGCACAGATAACTCAACAGGATCTGTCCGATTGCCCCAAGGACATCGGATAAACCACTTTCAACCAGAACCGCGGGATTAAGTAACACAAATCACACACACTAACATTTTTGCAGCGGAATTCTTACTACAAATTTTACAGTTACAAAAATTTTACATTATTTTATCGGAGTGATTACAAAAGTATAAGTTTGAAATATATGCTAGCTCAAATGACCATCCTCAATAAGAAGTATAGAAGAATTACTTAGACTTATAAGAAGGCCGAACCCACCAGCACTTAACACCATCACAGCAGCACAAGGTTAGAACCTGAAAAACAACATGGAATAAAACCCTGAGTATGGAATTACTCAGCAAGACTTACCCGACTAAAGAAAAGACTCTCAAGGTATGCTGGATTTGGGAATCAAGGAGAGGCTTTAGCAAGAATCAACTTAGATACTTTTGCAGATATAGCTTACTAAAGTGAGTCCTTACTTTCAATATTTTAATGCCAAATTAAATATCAATAGACTCTGTTTGCAGCTGGTCTAATTTCACCATCTCATCAATACAACATCATTTTTATTCAAAATGTTCACATCTAGACTTAGTTGTAGGTCAGTGACCAAGTCTTCATAACCGCGAAGGTACGGCGATCCGAATCGATTATACTCAGCTGAGGATCTCCAATCACGACATATGTAGCACTTAACCCTTGCATATGTCAACCCGCCACCGGGGTTCTTAAGACCAGATCAGGTTCATGCAAACCGAGAGCACAGATACACCACCGTCCAGCCTCTTGCTACGGAGGGTACACGCTACTCTCGCCACCGCTCCACGCCCATTTCGTGTTATCTTATTATGGCCTTAGTCTGCCCGAGGCAAGGCTTACCCATGACGAGGCATGTGACTAGTTAAAGGGTCCTCGATCACCAGGCCTACATACGCATCCAATCCTTAATCAACCTAGGTAGAACATCACCTGTTCCTAACCCAAGTTCCGATTTAAGTACTTCCATCCTTAGGATTGTTTGTGTTCCTTAGGATGAAAAGAGCATCACAGGGAACTTTGCAGTAAGATCCCACCATGCTCCCAATGAAAATATATCTTGCAGGTAGAAGCCATCCTTCCTCAGGATAACCCCTGAGCTAGGCAGTATTGCAAAAGACAACCTCTATCCACAAGATTTAAGTAGGGCTAAGCATTTTTGTAATCATATTTTGATACTTCACCAGAAGTATCTATAAAGGTATGGATATCAAGGAAGGCAAATGCATCAAAGGGTTTCCAAGCAACTCCTATAAACCTAATGCACATTTCACTAGACTTAAAGTGTGCAAAAATTATTTAAAATCACAAGGAAGGGGTTGCATGCACCGGGGCTTGCCTGGGTAACACTAGGTTAGTGTTTGTTAGGCGTCGATCACTTGACGACCATCCTTTGTCTTCGCATTCTTCTGATTATCCATCTTCAGGTTAATCCATCAGCGTTATCCTGTGGATTAGCCCGCGCTTGGGGTCGACTTGGCTCGTCTTCCACAACACGCGATTAATTAACGTACCTGATGGAATGCATTATGCACATGATTGCATATCGACGGAAATATTACAAACCTAAATAGCGTTACGCGATAGCGGATTTAAACACCTAGCGGCGAGGCGTTGCACAATTTTATACGAAAATACTAGTTATCGACGTATGACTAAGCGCAATAATTACGCTTCTAGCCTATTTCAAAGGTAGCTTATATATCGCAAAACAACAATATGTATTCACGCTCTACTTGCCTTAGTTAAAGTTCGACACCAAAAACTTACTAATTTTAAATTCATTAGTCTAAGACATTTAAATCTTAAAACAAGAATAGAAACACGTCAACTTTCTAAACTATCGACCGACGACTTTGCATTACCCGCCAGCTAATTAAAATGCCTACTAGCCAAGCATTAATTTATTTAAGCAAACTAAATCGGCACGGCAACATCGTCAGACATATTAGCTAGCTAGAGAAAATACTTAACCTATCTTTCGCATCATAAACTAATCACGCTACGCATACAAGTCTTCCAACACATGCATGCTTCATCATAATACCTAAAATCTATATTTTACCACATATCACAACTACTTCATGACCAGATATATAACTAACTGCTACGCGAAATAAGACGCCTATAAAAAGAAAATAAAGGAAGGGAGATCCTTCCAAAGACGCCTTAAAGGATCGACAATAGGTACGACTACCGATCTGGAAATCGTCACATAATGTGCCGATGCTAACGACAAGAAAAATCATTGTGGCTATATAACTATCCAATTCAATTAACTGAAATAATAAATTGGCTCACCACGATCGAATCGATTGATAACCACGAGGGCGACAACGGCTCTCAGTTTAGACATTAGGTCGAGCTCCTGGTGATTGTTGCATGGATCTCGCTTCATTACCGTTCCTAGGAATTTCTCTCCTTGGCACCACGGTATGCTATGGATCTTCGACGTGTCCACGGTGTAAGATCGTCCAGTGTCCACTTGGAACATCTCTGACTCAAGCACATCCTCGAACCACCAATGAACAGCGCACCGAGACATTACCACCCACACCACCCATCACACGGAGGTGAACATGAGCGACGACCGATAACTCGAAAGGACATCGACGACCAGCAGCTGTGCACGGCCGAGCACCACGCGAGGTTGAGGCGAAGATGAGGATAAAGAAGGACGACAAACGTCGAGTCAGCATGCCGACACAGGGCGTGACGGGAATTATGGCTAGGATTTGGGCGAGCTGAGTGACGGCGCGGGTTCTGAAATTCGGCGACGAGGCGAGCCAGCGCGAGGGTCGGGGACAAGTATGGCGAGGGACGCGCGAGGGAGACGGAATCTGAGCGCACGCGCAGGGAGACGGAATCCGAGCGCGGCGAGAAGGGCAGGACCGAGCGGGACAACAGGAATGGCGCGCCGGCGAGCAGAGAAACGCGCAGGCGAGAGGAGCATGCGCGCGCCAACAGGCTGGGCGACAGCGCGAGCAGAGAGGAGCTGGGGAAAGAGATCGGCGAGCCGGAGCCGGAAACCAAGCAGAGGGAAGCTGCACACGGGGAAGGGAGGCCTCGGCGAGGTCACAGCCGGGACGAGCTTGAGGAGCGCGCCGTGGAAGGAAGGTCCGAGCTAGGGGCGCGGCTGGGAAAACAAGGAACACGCCAGGGGGCTTCACAGCTGCGCGTCCATGGTTGGGAAGGGAGCCGGGCCAGCACGCAACGGCCATGGGAGATAGAGCTCGAACTGGAGAGTACGCGCGGGGAGGAGACCCGCGAGCCGGCAGAGGGAGACAAGGGAGAGGGGGCTGGCGTCATGGCTGAAGGAAGGAGTCGGAGGAATGAGACTGTGTACGCGCTTGGAAGAAGATAAGCGCGAGAGGGTGGCGAAATTCTCCAGGAACCGCTCGGCTAATGAGATTTTTTTAGAACCAAAGCATGGAGCAGGCTGATGATGAGCGGCATCCATGGGAAAATATCCGAAAAGGAGGGCGGCGTGGGAATAAAAAAAGACAGGCTTGTGCGCGCGTAGAAGAAAGGAATTTGGTCTCTGGCATGCATAGAGAAAGTGGGCAACAAAAGAGACAATGTAATCAAGAGAATAAGGATAGAGTTACACGGTGGATGAAGCAAAAATAGACTTCTCCTTATTTGTTCTTTTCTTTTTAAACAAAAGAGTACCAAAAAAATACTAACTCCAAACTGGTCTGAAAGGTATAATAGAATTAGATCGCCACAATACGGGTCGCTGATACATGAGATAGTGTTTAGACAATATTTGATTTGGTGAAGGCTGCTGGAACCAGATAAATTCATACCAGTTATTTATGTCTGAAGTTATAGATCTGAGCGAGAAGCAACAGACCGAATTAAACTAATTTTGGCTACACATTATTTTCTTGGACTTTGAAATAGGACACCGAATCAGCTAACAATTGTTCCGGTTTCGGTTAGTTCAAGTTGATTTATTTAAACAGCCTTCCCCTAATATTATCGCTACATAATTCGTAGAGATCGCTCGAACAGAGCGAAATAATTAGATGACGTTTCTAATTTGCCTTAATCGATAAATTTTAATTTGCATTCGTTTCCGTTAAATTTAGACGAATTTTACCCGCTATCCGAACATTCAACTAGAGAGCAATTCGACTAATTAATGTATGCCTTATATTTTTTAGACATGAACACAGTCGAAATCATAAACTCAAACTACTTACGAAATTGCATTCACGTTCTCGACCAGTCTAAACAGCACCGGACTCGGCATTTTTTTGAAGATCACTAAAGTCCGAATTTCGTGAAATATTTTGGACAGTTCCGAGAATACTGATAGGCGAATATGTTAGGATGTAGAGACTGTTATTCTTACTGATATCTCATACTTACGTCCATAGTCGCTGTTTAACGGAAGATAACACCTGGGGTGTTACAAGTCCTGCGCAGATTTAACATTCAGATCCATCAGCTGACTCCGAATGCCGTGGTGGCTCTGTCGAAGTATGTCTGGGCGATGACTTCGTACGGCGGACAGCCATCAGTCGAAGTCTTCGCGAAGTACTATTGCCTGCACTGGCAGAAGAGGATGATTGGAAATGAAGTTGCTCAGTTCGGGTCCTGTACATTTACGCCGAAGACCGGCAAGACCACGATGGAGGTAGTTGAGTTGGTTCCTTGCGCCCGCAACAAGTGGGCAATTGGCATGATTTTTGGTTCTACGTCGCGGAGGGTACAGTCGAAGACCATCCGGGGCTCCCCGTGTCCGAGATGTGCTCGCATTTTTACTCAGCATACCCGCCTTTTGAAGTGGCGGAGGAGGATGCGGACGAAGGGGCCCTTCGGTGCGCCGCCGGCCTGAGCAGCGGGCGCGATTTGGTTGAGGAGTTTGTGGCGTACGGGGTATGGCCTTTGGCGCATGGCTGGGCGCTGGGCGAAGTGTGCCCTCGCCAGATGCCTTCCCATGGTGGGAAGCTGGTGCGAAGTCCTGCCTTCGCGCTGGATCTGCATAGCCGCGATCCGGCCGCCTTTGTGCGTGAGGTGGAAGATAGGGCGGTGCGGATGTTGGTCGGTACGTGCCGAGGACAGAGGGCCAGCGTAGCTGGGACATTCGCGGGTCAAATGACCGCTTGAATAGGGTTTTTGAGTTGAATCGTCTGCCATATGGCGGTTATCCAGGCGAAGACGATGTGGATCGTCGCAGGAAGAAACCGGTGGTAGAGTCTGGAGACGACCCCGCGCCGGCGGCGCCCCGTCCTCTAAGAAGAGGAAACTAGGTACTGCTGTGGGAGGACTTGGGGTTTCTGATGGTTTTGCTAGAGAATTGATGAGGACATGCGCGGCCCCGGGGGAAGGATGTCTTCGCCCGAGCTCCTGGAGTCTTCGGCGCGGATGCTGAGGGTTACGGGGGTTGGTGGCCTAAGAATGTTCCTGTCCCCCGCGCGGCCGGCGAAGACTTTTTTACATCTCGCATGGTTCGTGATTGGAAAGTGTTTCCTTACGGGCGGAATATTGCTGCTGTTGTGTCGGCAGTGATGGACAAGGATCGCTAGGGAGCTGCACATAAGCGCCAGGCGGTCGTCAGGCTTCATGAAGCCAGGCCGAAGAGGCAGCGCGGGGCTGCGAAGGCTACTGCCCCCGGCGGAGGCCAGCCGCCGCTAGTGGCGAAGTCGGCCGTCCCGGCATCCAGCAGGGCGCCGAGGCTGCGAAGGCGGCTGCCGCCGTGGTTCCAAGTCTGTGAAGGCCGCCCCTGTGCCCAGCAGGGTGCCGGAGGCTGCGAAGGTGGCTCGAGAGTTGCCGCCGCCGGGCAAACGCATCGCCGACTTCGCCATCGACATTAGTGTGGAAGATTATCTTGTTGGTAAGTCACTGTCTTGATTTTTTAATAAGTTGATATGTTGCAGGGTCGGACGAAGGCCAACTTGTTGTTGCTCCGCCTGCCGGGCGAAGGGCAGTGCGTTTAGTGCCGGTGGCGAGATTCCGGCGCTCGCTGCAGTCAGGGACGAGGCGGGTGTGTGTGTGTCCCGCCGGCTGAAGGAGCTGAAGGAGGCACTAAGTCAGGTACGTGGAGCTGGACTTCGGTTTTTTACCAGCTTTGCTGGGGCTGTGGTCTTATGTGTGTCTTGTAGGCGACTGACTTCGCTGACCGCACGGCGTCGGGAGCCCTGACGGCAGTTGTGTCTGCCGAAGTCGAGAGACTTCGGACGCAACATGCTGACGCCGTCCGGGAGAAGTCGGCCACCGACAGCAAATGCCGCAAGCTGGCGGATAAGGTGGCTGTGCTGGAGGGTGAGAAGGCTGACCTCCGGCGCCAACTGGCGGAGGAGAGGAAGGAGGCTAATGAGGCCCTCACCAAGGCGCAGGCTGCGCAGGCGGAGGCCAATTTGGCGCGGGTGGAGGGCAGTCTTGCCAGGCAGCGCGCCGAGCAGTTGGAGGAGTGGCTCAGCGCTCTGCAGAGCCGTGTGGAGAGGGCCGAGGCCTCGACGCGCACGGAGGCTGAGCGGACACGCAAACAGCTTATGGATTCATACCATGAGCTGGGCGCGTGGACCGCTGAATTTGAAGTGCCGGACCGAGAGCCCGGACTTTGCTGCCTTGAGTGGGTGCAGGAGGAGCTGCAGGCGCTCCCCACCATCGTGGAGGGGTTTATGTCTTATTCCTCCCTGGTCACCTGCGAGGGGGCGATGAACGCGCTCTCTCGCGAAGGGTGCCGGCACTATGAGGTCTTCGACCAAGCTGATGAGGATTTCGAGCGTGATATCTACAAGGTTGAGGACCCTATAGTGAAGGAATCCGCCGGAGCCCTCTACGACCGGATGTGGGGCCCACGGTCGAGAGGTGGTCAGGGAGCGGGCCGAGACGGCGAGGGTCAGGTAATTGTTTGGCTTTTGTTTGGTGTTTGTTGAGTGTGGGCTATGTATGGGTTTGCTGAATTTGTGTGCTGTGTCTCAGGCGGCGCGTGGCGAGAGGGTGGATGATTTCGGGGCTTTGAACAGCGTGCTGCCTGACCCGGAGTCGAACCCGGTGGTGGCTGTGTCCGAGGTCGCCCTGGAGCTGCCCCCGGAAAGCCGAAGGCGCTCCTGATGCCCCCGCAGCCGCTACGGCCGACGGAGGCCCGCCCCAGAGACCGCCGAAGGCGTTGCTGATGCTCCTGCAGCCGCTGCGGCCGGCGGAGGCCCGCCGCCAACTGCTGCGCCGAGGGCTGAGGATCCTGTGACGGTGGCGGCGGAGGCGACGGCGGAGGCTCCCGCGACGGCTGGGTCTTCGCAGGTGGCCTAGTGGGTGTGGGTAGTTAGGAAATTTTGGATATTGTTGCTGAACCTTGGTTGCTGCGTAGGTTCAAGATTTTGGGCCTGCGCACGCAACCGCTACTAATTGTTTGGCGGCTTCGATTGTGGATGATGGGAATAAATCGGACTGGTCTGCATCTAAGTTTTCTGATTTTGGTGACTCTGGGAGCTCGGTTGAATGGACTGAGGAGTCATCGGATGAGGACTTGGACTACTTTGTGGCCTTGGATGTGGCAGCGGCGGAGGCTTCGCCGCAAGCTGCGGATGCTGAAGTTGTGCCTGGTCCGATACTAGGTGTAGGCGGCGAAGGGCGGTTGCGAAGCATAGAGTGAGTGGGGCGGACGTCGGTCGGCTTCGTGTGAGTGGGGCTGGCAGGCAGGAACTGTTGTCCTTGCCGGCCGCGGTGAGTGCAGGTGAGGGGGAGTTGCGAAGCCTTTTTGTGGGTGAAGAGCTTGGATAATGTTATTTAACTATAGGGAGATGGGAATATTCCGAAGGTTGAGCCGATGTAGAGTGTGATGCCCTCGCTTGTACATGTGTAATGGCTTGTATGATGAGGTTGTGTGCCTTCGCACACTCGGCTATGTTCGCAAGGGCGTTATGTGCTTGGTCTGGTGTATTTGTTATGTTGGTCTGGTGCGCATGTAGTCGGTCCTTGTGCGGACAGTTTGGTGTAGCCTTTTTTGCACTCGTTAGGCTTCGTCCGGCTGTACCATTGTAGTCGATTCGTCGCACTTGTTGCGCTGTCCCTGCTGCACCCTGAGGCGACTTCTGCAGGGATAGTCTTCGCAGAAAACTAGGATTTTCGCACTTATTGTGCTAGCCCGGCTGCACCCTTAGGCGATTGTTGCACGGGTAGTCTTCGGAAGACCTCGATTTTTCGTATTTGTAGTGCTAATCCGGCGGCACCCTTGAGCGGCTTCTGCGCGGGTAGCCCTCGCGGAAGACCTTGATTTTTCGCACTTGTTGTGCTAGTCCGGCTGCACCCTTAGGCGACTTCTGCGCGGATAGTATTCGTGGAAGACTTGGATTTTTCGCACTTGTTGTGCTAGTCCGGCTGCACCCTTAGGCGACTTCTGCGGATAGTCTTCGATTTTTCGCACTTGTTGTGCTAGTCCGGCTGCACCCTTAGGCGACTTCTGCGCGGATAGTCTTCGTGGAAGACTTCGATTTTTCGCACTTGTTGTGCTAGTCCGGCTGCACCCTTAGGCGACTTCTGCGCGGATAGTCTTCGATTTTTCGCACTTGTTGTGCTAGTTTGGCTGCACCCTTAGGCGACTTCTGTGCGGATAGTCTTCGATTTTTCGCACTTGTTGTGCTAGTCCAGCTGCACCCTTAGGCGACTTCTGCGGAGTTGTCGCACGCGAGAGCGGCTGCCGCTGGACCTCGCGGTGACTTTGTATTAGTCGAATGTCGAAGACCGTCTGTGCGGTCTTGTTTCGACGTGGATTTTGCGGGGGATTTTTCTCTTGTATATTAGATGACTCCGCCTCGTTAAAAACCTCACCCCGGGAGGAAAAGAGGGCGGGCCAGAACAAAATTGTTTTTGCAAATTACAAGGGCGAGCTAGCCCTGATGAGTCAAAAAAAAATTTGCGCAGATTATCAATGTTCCAGGAATGCTCTAAGTCTTCGCCGTTTGGCGTTGCAAGCCTGTATGCGCTGGGGGAGGTCTTCGACTTGACAATGTAAGGGCCCTCCCACATGGGCTCCAGCTTGCCTCTGGACTCCGTTCGAGCTGTCCGGACGAGGACGAGGTCCCCTTCGCTGAATTCCCTTGGGATGACTGCCTGGTCGCGCCATGCTTTTGTCTGGGCTTGGTATTTGTCCAGAGCCTGTAGGGCGAAGACGCGGTCTCCGTCGATGAGATCCTTCGAAGTCGGCTCATCTATGTCTGGGACGGCCGACGCGGTTGTCCGAGGCGACCCATGCTTTATTTCTTGCGGAGTCATGGCCTCCGATCCGTATAATAGGCGGAAGGGGGTAAACCCAGTCGCCCTGCACTCAGTTGTATTCAGTGCCCAGACCACTTTGGGTAACAGGTCGGGCCACTTGCCTTTTTTGTCGTCGAGGAGCATTTTCTTGACAGCTGTGAAAATTTTGCCGTTGGCGCGCTCCACGACTCCGTTGGACAGGGGGTGGTACACGAAGGCGAAGGCAAGCTGGTGCCGATGGAGAAGCAGAAGTCTTTGAAATCTTGGTTGTCGAACTGCTTGCCGTTGTCGACCGTGAGTTCGGATGGTACTCCGAAGCGGCAAACAATATTTTGCCAGAAGAATTTCTGGGCCGTCTTCGATGTGATGGTGGATACTGCCCTCGCTTCAATCCATTTGGTGAAGTATTCAACGGCTACAAAGGTGAACTTGAGGTTCCCCTGAGCCGTGGGCAGGGGCCGACAATGTCTAGGCCCAGCGCTGAAGGGCCACGTGTGGGCGATCAGCTTTGTGAACTGCGAGGGGCGTCCCGAGCGTGGGGAAAATTCTGACAGGCCTCACAGGATCTGACAACCCGATTTGCGGCGCAGATGATTGCGGGCCAGTAGAAACCTTGGCGTATCACCTTTGCCGCTAGGGCCTGGGGCCTGCGTGGGAGCCGCAAGTCCCCCTATGGACTTCGCGCAGGATTTGAACGCCTTCGGTCTCGGTGACGCACTTAAGCATCGGCTGACTGACCCCCTTTTTGTAAAGTTGGCCCTCGATCAATGCGAAGTCCCGACTTCGGTGGTGGAGGCGCTTGGCCTCGTTGCTGTCGACTGGGTGATAGTACCCCTGCAGGTACATGGTTATTGGCGCCGCCAGTCTTCGGTCATGATAAGATTGATCATGCGGTGGCCCTCGCTGTCGTTGGTTATTTGGAGCCCTTCAGGGCTGCGGACGGCTGGCGTGCCGATGACGTGATAGAACACGTCGGAGGGTAGGGCTTCACCCCTGGCGGCTGCCTTGGCCAATGCGTCAGCTTCTTCATTCTTGGCCCGGTCCACATGCTACAACGTGAATCCCTTGAATTGTTTCTCGAGACTTCGGATGGCCACGAGGTACTGCATAAGTGCGGGGTCCTTTGCTGCATAGTCTTTCTCGACTTGGCCGGCGACTACCTTGGAGTCTGTTCGGACTATACAGGTGGTGACGCCGAGGGCTCTTAATTTGCGGAGGCCGAGGATGACAGCTTCGTATTCTGCTATGTTATTTGTGCATCTGTCAGATTCCAGAGCGAAGCTTAAGCGTGCCGCGTATCTGTGCCTGACCCCGGCGGGTGAGGTGATGACTGCAGCAGCGCCTGCCCCCCGCATGGCACCAAGCACCGTCGCAGTGGATTGTCCAAACCTTCTCTGCGGACGGGTCCGGCTGTGTTATTGGCCCAGTCTAGTCGTCGACGAAGTCTGCTAGAACTTGTGACTTGCGCTGTCCTGGGCTCGAAAGTGATGTGGTAGCCGGAGAGTTCGGCGCCCATTTGGCGATCCGTACCGATGCCTCCGAGTTTCTAAATAATTCGCCGAGTCCCCTATCCGAGGTGACGCGGACCTTGAATGCTTCAAAGTAGTGGCGCATTTGCGCGAAGACATAACAACTGCATATGCAATCTTTTCGAGCTCCGTCATGTTACATTTGACGGTGTGAGCACTTCGGAGACATAATATACTGGGCACTGTCTGATCACGCCCTCTACTGTCTTCTCCTGAACCAGTGCCGCACTGACCGCGTGTGGCGAAGCCGCAACGTAAGCAACAGTGGTAGCGAAGAGTCGGGGCTCGTAAGAACGGCCAACTCCATCAGGTACTATTTTAGTGAGGCGAAGGCCGCCGCCTGCTCTGGTCCCCAAGTGAAGTCTTTTGCGCCCGTGGAGTGTTTTGAGGAAGGGAAGACTTCGCTCGGCAGATTTGGAAATGAACCTGTTGAGGGCGGCCATTCTGCCCGTCAGACGCTGACCTCTCTGGCTGACTGCGGGGGCTTCATGTTGATAATGGCCTGGATTTTGGTTGGGTTGGCCTCGATGCCGCGGTGTGATACCAGATAACCCAATATTTTCCCCTGTCGAACACGAAGACGCACTATCGGGGTTCAGGCGGAGTCGTGCGTCCCCGCATGTTCGCGAATGTCTCGGCGAGGTCTGCGAGATGGTCCTCTTTATTCCTGCTGGCGACGACAATGTCATCCACGTATGTGAATACGTTTCTGCCGACTTGCCCTTCGAGCACTGTTTTAGTGAGCCGGAGAAGGTGGACCCGGCGTTCTTGAGTCCCTCCAGCATTCTGATAAAGCAATATGTGCTGAAGGGTGTTATGAAGCTGGTGCTGGCCTTATCCTCCTCCTTCATGTATATTTGATGATAACTGGAGAAGCAGTCAAGGAGTGACATGACCTCGCACCCGGCCGCGCTATCGACTATTTTGTCGATCCGGGGCAACGGGAAGTTGTCCTTTGGGCAGGCCTTGTTGAGGCTGGTGAAGTCTATGCACATTCGCCACTTACCGCTCTTTTTCTGCACCATTACCACGTTGGAGAGCCACGTGGGGCAAGCCACTGGCTCGATAAATTTGGCTTCCAGGAGGCGGTGTACCTCTGCCTTGGAAGCTTCTGTCTTCTCGTCGGACATTTTGCGAAGCCGCTGTTTTTTCGGTCTCACCGAGGGGTCGATTCCCAAGCTATGCTCAATTATGGATCGACTGACCCGACCAGGTCGAGGGTTGACCAAGCGAAGACGTCCTTGTTCTTGGACAAGCAGCACAAGATTTTTCCTCATCATGCGAAGTGAGATCTTCACTGATCGTGACTGTTTGCTTGGGTGTGGCCTGGTCGAGGGGGACAGTCTTGGTCCCGTCGTTGATTTGCAGCTGCGCCTTGTGTTGTTTTTCAGTTGGGCTGGCGGGCGTTAGGACCTCGCACTGGGCCGTAAGGCAGTGGACATTTCTTTGCCCGGGGACGAAGTCCCGCTCTATATTGCGCGCAGTCTGCTGATTGCCGTAGACCGAGATGGCGCCTAACGGACCTGGTATCTTCATGCACAGGTACAATCCGTGAATGGCTGCTTCAAAACTTGTTGATGGAGCCCCGGCCCATGATGGCGTTGTACGGATACACCATGTCGACGATGTCAAAGGTTATTTGCTCACTTCGGGCATTGGGCGCTACACCGAAGGAGAGAGGCAACTCTATTTTGCCGATAGGAAAAGTGCCCTTGCCGCCGAAGCCGTACAACGGATTGTCCGAAGGCTTGAGCAAGCTGTGGCTTATGCCCATGCGTCGAAGGCATGGAGGAAAATGATGTCTGCCTGACTGCCATTATCAACGAGGACTTTGTGCAGGTCCCAGCCTGCCACGCTGCAGTTGATGACCATGGCGTCGACATGGGGGGCGCTGCGCAGGTCGACGTCTCGGGCGTCGAAAGTTAGCGGTACATGGGACCACTTCGTCTGCACGACTGGACCGGTGATGGCGACGTGGTTGATACTGCGGTAGTGGTCCCGCTTCTGTCGCTTGGTGTCGAAGTCGACACTGGACCCCCCAGTGATCATATGAATGACTCCGCGATACGGCTGATCGGCGAAGTCTTGCTTGGGGGCGTGGGGGTGGGGGATGTTTTGTTGTTGCTGGTGTGGAGGTGGGGGTGGGGGAGGTACGATTTGTACTTCTGATGGTGTTGGTAAGCGTGGTGCGGTGGATGCGGGCGGGGGCGTGGATGTATGGTGGAGGGTGTTGCTGATAAGTGTGCGCGACGACTCTTGGGTTGTCGGCCGGTTGGGCCCGTGCCATCCTGTCTCTGGTGGCCTTCGTCTCTGGGCAGTCTTTGGTTTGGTGGGCGCAGTCTTCGCCGTGGAAGAGACAGTAGAATCGGCACGGCGGCTGCGCGCGTCCCCGGCCCCTACCGCGAGTTCCACTTCCGCGGCCATGGGGGGATATTCCTGGCGGCGAGGGGCATCACCAGCGGGGTGCTGGTTGGCAATGTTGTGCACCTGCTGCTGATTACGACCGTCCCGGCCGGAGTCTGGCTGCGGAGTCCTCGTCCACGTGTGGCTGGACTGTGGAGCATCTTTGGGTTTCCTCTGAGACTCAACCTTGCGCTGGTGGAGCTCTTCGATTTGGCATATTTTTCAAGTAGTTGATATAATTCCTGGAGGTTCTTGGGTGGGTCCCTGATGCAATGGCTGTAATGGACGCCGGCGCGAAGGCCACTGATGGCGTAGTGAATGGTGATCTGGTCATCAACTGAGGGCAGCTGTGACTTGAGTGTTAGAAACTTGCGGTAATACTCCCGCAGAGTCTCTTTTTCAGCACTTGCAGAGTGAGAGTTCGGCCAAGGCGTCGGTGTCTGGGCGGTACCCTTGGAAGTTGAGCAGGAATTTGTCCCTTAGGCTTCTCAGGAGTCAATGGACAGCGGGGGCAACCTGGTGAACCAGGTGAGAGCTGGGCCTTCGAGGGCGATGATGAAAGACTTGGCCATTGTGGCGTCGTCCCCTCCGGAAGATGCAACGGCGACCTGATAACTCATGATGTACTGTGCTGGGTCCGTGCTGCCGTTGTACTTGGGATAGGTCCCTGCCGGAAGTTGGCAGGCCAGGGTGTCACTTGCAGATGTGGCGCCAGGGGACTTCGCTCATCGAGGTAGTTGACCCCTTGAAATGGGCGGCGTGTGGAAGGCGTAGTCGTGCTGGGGGAAGTGTGGGTCTTCCACTTGCGCGCGCTGTTGCAGGGGTGGCCCGTGCTGCAGGCCGAGGTGGCCTTCAGCTGCATCAGCGCGATCTCCCGCTCGAGGTCCTGGGCCTTCTGCTCTTCGTCGCGTATCATTTGCCGCACCTTGGCTAGTGCAGACATGCGCTGGCGCTTGGCCTCCAGTATCTCTTTTTGCCTCTGGAGATTGCGGTTCTTGAGGCGCAGGGCGCGCAGCTGCAGCTGTTCTTCTGCTGAAACGCCGACGACTTCACCATCCTCGGTGAGGTCCGCGCCCTCCGGTGGGGCGAAGCCGAGGACTTCACCGTCCTCGGTGAGGTCCGCGCCCTCTGGTGGGGCGAAGCCTGGGGGAGGTTGCGGTTGTCCAAGGCCGCAGGTGCGGAGAGCGTCGTCTTCGCAGGTGCGGGGAACATCGTCTTCAGCAGCCTCTTGGTGGGTGGAGTGGGTGAGTGCGAGGGCCTTGCCCTTTTTTGTGGCCAGCAGTGCTGCCTTCGTAGCCTCGTCAGCCTTCGAGCTAGCTTTCTTGGGTGCCATCGCGGGTGGTTTTTTCATAGCACGAACGGTGGGCGCCAAATGTTGGAACTTGCTCACAGGCGCAAGTTGATCCAACGGGGGGGGGGGGGTGTAGTAGCGCAAACAGGGTTTCAGCACGTGATGGCAAAAGCTCTGTTCATCTAGCCTCTCAAGGGCACTGTGCGGGGTATTTATAGGTGTCCGGGTGCCCAGCGTCCCGTGTTAAGGACGCATGTGCCCTCAGATACCTAGGTTATCCCCGGAATATTCCCATAAAGCGGGGTTACAGACTGTAATTACAGGGACGCCTTTGCAAATTAGGCCCGTAACACGCAGCGGCCACGCAGGGCCCATTACAATGGGCCGGATCACACGTGGGCCTCTGTGCTGGACGAGGCCGCACGGTGGGATGACCTCATCACGGGTCTTCGTCGATGTCGTATGGGGCGAAGGGTGTCCCTGCCCGTTGTCTTGTCTCCGTTGGGCCAACGACTACGGCGAAGGCCTCGAGCGAAGGGTGGCGTCTTTGCCTTCCCCAACAGGGACTATGAACGAACGATGAACGATGAATAGGGACTATGAACGAACGATGAACGATCGAATGATCGAACGAACGAACGATCGGAATTTCGGCAGCATAACGGCAGGAAAAAGATTATTTGGACGAACGAACGGACGAACGATCGAACGATCGGACGAACGGACAAACGAACCATGAACGATCGGACTAACGATCGAACGATGGGACAAACGAACGAACAAACTAAGAACAGGGGGACGAACGATCGAAGAACGATCGAACGATCCTTGTGCTAGTGTGTGCTTGTGTGGAACATGGAGTGGGTGTGTGTGTCGGGGGGAAGAGAGTTGCCATGAAATGGCTTGGGGTGGGATGAGAGGAGGCCCTTGCCCCTCTATTTATAGCCATGGGGGGATTAGGGGGAGGGATGAGGGGATTAGTGGGAGGATGAGAGGATTAGTGGGAGATTAGCATGATTTGTCTTAAAGTGTAATTAGCTTGTAGAGCTCACCGTATGACACCGGAGGCATACATATACGTATAAGCATGAGGAAAGTAATGAAGAAAATATTTGTAGGGACTTTAAAAATGATTCTGAAGGTATTTCTCAAGAGGAAAGTATTTGGAGATATATCGGTGGAATATTTGGGGCAGTATTTCTGGAAAGAATTTGAGGGGGATCACTCGGGGAATATCTGGGCAATATTTCTGGAAAGAATTAGAAGGGGATCTCTGGGGAAATATTTGTAGGATATTTTGAGGAGGATTTTGGAGAGAATATAGACCACTATACTTTATTTGCTGATATCAACTCGCAAACAAACATTTTGAAATAAAATTTGAAATTCATTTTGAATTTAGAGCAAGTTTGAGAAAATTTCAAGATTTGAATTTTTGGGATGCTACAAATCTACCCCACTTAAAAGGAATCTCGTCCTCGAGATTCGGCTTAGAAGGGTTATGGGTATAGCTTTACTTCAGCTACATATCTTCACTTTGCAGATTCTTCGAGGAGATGGAGCTTCAACAAAATCTGGTCTTTGAGGAGCATCCGGTTGCAAACGCTGATTCTGGCTACTCAAAGATCATCTTCAGCCTTCTAGGTTTCGCTTGGCAGCAAGCTTATTGAAGAAGCATCGATGCCAACACGCAAACCTTCCTCTTGCGAACTTCCACATGGATTCCTTCCTTGATTGGTCTCCTGGTGCTTCGTCAACAAAACTTGGGTGACCACCTCTCATCTAGAAACTTATATGCTTCGATGATCTGGTCCTCCACAAGCTTGCTACATGCCTTCTTCTTTTTCTCCATAGCAGGAACCTTACTGGAACACTACCCCACTTAAAAATAATGAGGGTAGGACTTTTGAATCTTGGGGATTTGAACTCCTTGAAGTACCTCATAACAAGGGTGTTTTGGGGCCTTCTTTTGTTGTTGCTGCTTGAGCAGGCTGCGGAGAAATGACTGACACAGGGTTGATTCTGGGAGAACCTTCTTCTCATCTTCTCTTCTCTACTTTTCACTGACCCTTTCTTTCTCTTTGCTCTTCCCACTAGAGGATTCTATCAAAGAGTATTACCATCACAGAGAGGAGGAAACCAAAGATGTTGAACCATATACAACAGTCTTCAACCCAAGAATCACCAAGCATTGTGATCTTAGGGGCGAGGGAGTGGGAAATGGAGTTGCTTGCGATTTGGCAGAGGGGATTTTATTGGGAGTGTTTTGCTTTGAGTGAGATGGGAACTGAGGGAGCTGGTGGGGGGATTTATAGGCGAGTGGGGGTTCTGGGGGTGTGGAGTGGTAGTGATGGAGCAGGTGACACGCGGTAGCAAACACGACAAGGGGAGGGGGGTGGTGTTGCTGGCGGTAATGGTGGTGGGTGCGCTGCAAAGGGGGGGTGGGGCGGTGGTGGTGCGCTGCAAGGGGGAGTGGGGCGGTGGGGTCGATGACCCTGATGTTTGTGGACTTTGGTTCCAAGAATCTTTGCCACTCTGTATGGTAATAACTCCTTCTGTCCTTTTTCTGTTTACTTTGACTCATGGGCAGTGCTTTGATTCTCATGGTCGGTCCTTTTGACTAAGCAGCTGAACAGGTTTCTTCTGTAGCTTATTCCAGGCTTCAAGGGTAAGCTTCCCGGTATGTTCTTGGGTAAGGCACTTTTCTCTTGAGATGGGTTAAGATGAGAATGGAAGCATAAGGTGAGGATTAGCTCTAATTTGTGATCTATGTTTTTAGAGAATACCTTTCTTAAAAGAAAGAAAACACACAAGCTCAGCAATGATAAGCACAAACAAATCAAATGTTTTGAATAAGGGAAGAATAGAGTTTTTCCAAAGCACGGACTACTCAGATTCAGGGGCTAAGCATAACTACTATTGCTTGGCTCCTGAATTGAGAACTATGCTAAATGCAACTTATGAGCAATAACGTTAAAGCATCACATATGCACTCAAAAGGGAAGAAAACATCAAGCGAAATTCATTTTGAAAAGCCCTAGGGGGCCACACAATTAGAGTTTTGCAAAACATGAGTCTACACGATTACTTCTCATACATGCAGGGCTCTGGCCATAGTGAAGAAAAACTTCACTACCCAACGCATGCAGAGGGCTGGGCATAACTAACTCAAACCTGGCAGCTTCTCTTCTGGCGAGGCTTGCACAACTTCAATCTGAGACATCTCCTGGATGGGTCAAGAGGGAGATGTTGATGAATTCTTCTGGCGGCGACTGAGATGGCAACACGGGGTCAAACTCTTCTTCAAGCGGGACTGGCTCTTGTAGCTCCTCAGAGGGCGGCGGTGCTGGTGGGGTGCTTGCGGCTTCTTCCTTGATCTCACGGGACGGTGCTAGAATCTTCTTCATGGTGAGGAGCTCAAACAACTTTGGCGGGGGATCTTGGGAGGATTCAGGGTGCTCTTGCTTATCCATAGCCTGAGGGAAGACTGGAATTCCTTCCAAGACTATGGCTCCTTCCGGGAGTTCCCAAGCCTTCTTCTCCTTTGATAGAGACCGGGTGACCTTCAAGAATCTGGGGATCTTTAGCTCTCATGGGTTGAACTGGGTTGGATGGAGCGGGCTCTTGGATCCGCAGGGCTCTATGTTGGTTACGAGTTACCAAGTAGGCCTCTATCAGCTTCTGGACGTGCTCATCCTTGGCTTGCTTCAGGGCTTCAACCGCAATGACTTCACGACTTTCCAATGCAGTTGCATGGGCTTGAGCTGTGGTGAGATCCACATGGAGCTGACGGTTGAGCTTCTCTGATCTTCTGCTCGGGCAATCATCTGACGGTGGTGCCGAGCCAAGAAATCATACTGTGCATCCAAAGTGAGCAGGTATGCAGTGAGGTACACGACTGTGGGGTCGTCCTCAAGCAGCTGACCTTCCAATGCACGCATCCTAGCCATCCAGACTGGACGGTCTCTCTGAAAGGGTGGAAAGAATCTGAGCGGTGTGTCGGCCACTTCTTCTTCATAAATTTGACACAGGGCCCTCAATGCCTTGCGAGCGACGACTTGGCAGGTGTTTGAATATGTGCCCTGCAGAAGTAACACTCCATTCCACATGGTGCGGACTGGATCCAATGTATACAGTCACGGCACACTTCTCTATGCCATGCTCGACGAATTCACGACCATCATACTCTGGCTGGCTCCTGATTCCGAGACGGACTGTGCATGCTCTCAGCAACTTGGGGAAACCATCTTCATTCTGGCAAAAGCTGGTTTGGCAGCAAACCTCCATCTGACTTCTGAGAGAAGGAAAGGGGGAAAGCATTTTTGTAATGAAGGGATGAGAGCAAGAATTTTTTTAAGAAAATAGTTTGACTCAAAAACTTTTGGATCAGGCTAAGGGTTACGTCCTGCGGCCAACCTAACAGCTCTGATACCACCTGAAGTGCCCCAATCCTCTGGGACTCAAATGTGATAAATTACTAGTCCAGGAGGCTAGTAAACACATTTATACAACAGATGATTCCATAACTACTTTAAACGAGACAAACCAATAAAGGTGGCGAACAACTTTAAGAGTTGGTCCACAATTCGGGACATATCATCAGAGTGGGGCTGAAGCAGCCCGATATACGCAGCGAAGCAAATCAGCGGTCCAACAGCCACAGGCAAGGTTGGGAACAGTCGTAACTCTTACCCGATCTCCTTTTTCTGAAAAAAAAACAAATAAGCAAGGGTGAGTACAAACGTACTCAGCAGCCCACCTTCACCCGCGGAATGGGAAATCAGATATAATGCATGGAATATGTGGAGCTCAGGATATTTGGCAGAAATAGCAATATTTGATGCAGGGTTATTTTGTAAAACATTTTGTATTTTGCAAAGCGCATCCTCTCCCAAAGGAGCAGGAGTTTTTCAATATAGAGCAAAATCCCCTAGACTAAACCATCCAGGTATCTCAGCAGTTTCCCACTGGTTTTCATTTTCAAAAACAGCTACTGGACTTCCCGTCCCCCATAGCTCATGGCTCAACCGCCGCCCTTTTAAAACCCATTTTTCTCAAACACACCCCTTTTTTCTTGAAAACAAAACACTAATTGCCATACCACACCAGACTTGTCCATTCCTGTGGACACAGACTATTCGAATAGGTTTTCAAACTCTGCGTAGAGGTGTACACTTTACCCACTAGTCCGGTTTCTGTGATCTCACCGTCGTGAGACCCGAATGCCGGATCTCTTTCTTTCCTCGCACGTCCTAACCTTAACGGTTATACCAGAAGGAGTCAGGCCACCGCCATGTCCGAACCGGACAAAACATTCCCCCTGAAAGGGAAATGTGCCCTTGGGCCATTTCTAAGTATTTTGGTGATTGAGTGCCAACACAAGTACTTTTGTGCTAATCTATGCAAAGTGGTGGACAAAGGACAAATCACGTCAAAAGGTATGTTTCTAGACTTAGTACATTGTTTTATGGACTAATGTATCGTGTCTAAGTGCTGGAAACAGGAAAAGTTGAATTGGAAATGAGATGGCTTTGTTCAGCCAAAGTCTGCTCAGTCTGGGTGCACCGGACAGTGTCCGGTGGTGCACCGGACAGTGTCCGGTGCGCCAGGCTAGCTCTGACAAACAGGCTGCTCTCGGGACTTCAACGGCGTACGGCTAAAATTCACCGGTCTGTCCAGTGGTGCACGGACTGTCCGGTGAGCCGTTCACAGGCAAAACTCGCGCTCTCGGGAAACCATCAACGGCGTATGGCTAAAATTCACCGGTCTGTCCGGTGGTGCACCGGACTGTCCGGTGAGTCAATGGTCAGCCGGGGCAACGGTCGGCTGAGGATTCCGCGCGTGACGCGTGGCCGACAATGGTCACATTGGTGCACCGGACAGTGTCCGGTGCGCCAACGGCTCTTAGACTCCAACGGTCGGCTTCGCCAAATAAGGAAGGAGATCTGCACCGGACAGTGTCCGGTGGTGCACCGGACTGTCCGGTGCGCCAGTCGACAGAAGGCAAGATCTGCCTTCCAGGATTGTTCTCAACGGCTCCTAGCTGCCTTGGGGCTATAAAAGGGACCCCTAGGCGCATGGAGGAGTACACCAAGCATTCTTTGAGCAATCTTGATCACTCACACTTCATTCTTGCGCACTCGTTCGACATTCTAGTGATTTAAGCTCCGTTCTAGTGTGCTAGTCTTTTGAGCTTAAGTCTGGGTCTTGTGTGCGTGTTCGCTATGATTTTGTGTCTTGTGTGAGTTGCTAATCCCTCCCTTGCTCCGTGTTTCTTTGTGAACTTCAAGTGTAAGGGCGAGAGGCTCCAAGTTGTGGAGATTCCTCGCAAACGGGATTAAGAAAAGCAAGCAAAACACCGTGGTATTCAAGTGGGTCTTTGGACCGCTTGAGAGGGGTTGATTGCAACCCTCCTCCGTTGGGACGCCACAACTTGGAGTAGGCAAGCGTTGGTCTTGGCCGAACCACGGGATAACCACCGTGCCATCTCTGTGATTGATTTCTTGTGGTTATTGTGTTTTGTTGACTCCTCTCTAGCCACTTGGCAATTATGTGCTAACACTTAACCAAGTTTTGTGGGCTTAAGTTTTAAGATTGACACCCCCCCCCTCTAGGTGCTCTCAATTGGTATCGGAGCCGTTCTCTTCAAAGGGACTAATCGCCCGAAGAGATGGATCCTAAGGGGAAGGGAATTGTGATCAACGATAAGGAGAAGGAGTCCTTCGTCAACAAGCTGAAGGATGACAAGCCTACCGACTCGGGCTCAGGTCACAGACGCAAAGATGGGAAGAAGAAGAAGAAGACAAGACGCATCAAGGAGATCGTCTACTACGACGACAGCGATGAGTCTACTTCTTCCCAAAAGGACGACGTCCACAACGACTACGAGAGAAGGAAACCGGTTAATTCGAACTTTTCTTTTGACTACTCTCGTATTCCGCAAAGTACAAATACTCATTTGCTCTCCATTCCACTTGGCAAACCTCCTCACTTTGATGGAGAGGACTACGGATTTTGGAGCCACAAAATGCGTAGTCACCTATTCTCTCTCCATCCGAGCATATGGGAGATTGTGGAAAGTGGAATGAAATTGATAGCTCGGATAGTCCTATTTTTATTAATGAACAGATTCATAGAAATGCACAAGCTACTACTGTGTTGTTAGCCTCCTTGTGCAGGGATGAGTATCATAAGGTGAGCGGCTTGGACAATGCCAAGCAAATCTGGGACACCTCAAGATCTCTCACGAGGGGAACGATGTCACCTTGCTCACCAAGATGGAGTTGGTAGAGGGAGAGCTTGGACAATTTGCAATGATAAGGGGCGAGGAGCCAACTCAAAACATACAACCGGCTCAAGACCCTTATCAACAAAATAAGGAGCTACGGAAGCACGCGATGGACGAACCACGACGTCGTCCGCCTAATGCTAAGGTCATTTACCGTTCTTGATCCACATTTGGTGAATAATATTCGTGAGAATCCCAGGTACACCAAAATGTCGCCCGAAGAAGTCCTTGGAAAATTCGTAAGCGGGCGAATGATGATCAAGGAGGCGAGGTACGTGGACGACGCACTGAATGGTCCAATCAATGAGCCTCAACCCGTTGCTCTCAAGGCAACGAGAAGCAAGGAGGCGTTACCTAGCAAGGTGGCGCAAGATGAGGCGGCAGGGCTCAATGATGATGAGATGGCTCTCATCATCAAGCGCTTCAAGACGACGCTCAAGAGTCGCAAGGGACAGCCAAGCAAGACCAAAGCCAAGGGAAGCGCTCATGCTTCAAATGCGGTAAGATTGTTCATTTTATTGCTAACTGTCCCGATAATGAAAGTGACCAGGAACACGGGAGCAAGAGGGAAAAGAAGAAAAATTACAAGAAGGCCAAGGGCGAGGCACATCTAGGAAAGGAGTGGGATTCGGATTGCTCCTCCTCCGACTCCGACAATGAAGGACTCGCCGCCACCGCCTTCAACAAGTCATCCCTCTTCCCAACGAGCGTCACACATGCCTCATGGCAAAGGAGAAGAAGGTATGCACCGAGACAGTACTACTTATGATTCTTCTAGTGATGATGAGTCTAGCGATGAGGAAATAGATTACTCTAGCTTGTTCAAGGGATTGGATAGAAATAAAATTGATAAAATCAATGAATTGATTGATGCCTTGAATGAGAAGGATAGACTCTTAGAGAAACAAGAGGACCTTTTATATGCAGAACATGATAAATTTGTTAGTGCACAAAATTCACTTGCTTTAGAAGTTAAACGAAATGAAATACTTTCTAGTGAATTGTCTGCATGTCATGACTCTATCTCAAGCTTAAAGAGAATTAACAAAGATTTAAATGCTAAATTAGAAGTAGCAAATAAATCTAACTCTTGTGTAGAACATGTCATGATTTGCACTAGGTGTAAAGATTTTGATATTGATGCTTGTATTGAACACCTAGTTTCAATTTCCAAATTAAATGATGAATTGGCTAGTCTTAATACCCAACTTAAGACTAGCAAAAGTGAATTTGAAAAACTAAAATTGCAAGGGATGCCTACACAATCGGTAGACACCCCTCAATTAATGATGGTATTGGCTTCAAGAGGGAAGTCAAGAACTTGACAAGCCATAAGGCTCCCATCTCCGCCAAGGAGAAAGGGAAGGCTCCTATGGCTAATAGTGTGCAAAAGAATCATGCTTTTATGTACCATGATAGGAAACAATCTAGAAATAATTATAGGAGTTGTAATGCATATGATGCTTTTGATTCTCATGCCATGTTTGCTTCTAGTTCTTCCTATATGCATGGTAGAAATATGTCTAGGAGAAATGTTATTCATCATGTGCCTATAAAGAATGTTGTTAATCCTAGGAAAGTTAATGAACCTTCTACAATATATCATGCTTGCAATGCTTCATTTGCCATTTGTAGAAAGGGTAAGAAGGTAGTTCCTAGGAAGCTAGGGGCCAAATGTAAGGGTGACAAAACTTGCATTTGGGTCCCTAGGACTATTCTGACTAACCTTGTAGGACCCAACAAGAGTTGGGTACCTAAGACCCAAGCCTGAATTTGCCTTGCAGGTTTATGCATCCGGGGCTCAAGCTGGATTATCGACAGCGGATGCACAAACCACATGACGGGAGAGAAGAGGATGTTCTCTTCCTACGTCAAGAACAAGGATCCCCAAGATTCAATAATATTCGGTGATGGGAACCAAGGCAAGGTAAAAGGGTTAGGTAAATTGCTATTTCGTCCGAGCACTCTATTTCTAATGTGTTTTTAGTTGAGTCACTTGGATATAATCTGTTATCCGTTAGTCAATTATGCAATATGGGATATAATTTTCTATTCACAAATGTAGATGTGTCTGTCTTTAGAAGATGTGATGGTTCACTAGCTTTTAAGGGTGTACTAGACGGCAAACTTTATTTGGTTGATTTTGCAAAAGAAGAGGCCGGTCTAGATGCATGCTTAATGGCTAAGACTTGCATGGGCTAGTTGTGGCATCGCCGCTTAGCACATGTGGGATGAAGAACCTCCACAAGCTTCTAAAGGGAGAACACGTGATAGGTCTAACCAATGTACATTTCGAAAAAGATAGACCTTGTGCAGCTTGTCAAGCAGGGAAACAGATGGGAGGCTCTCATCACACCAAAAATGTGATGACCACATCAAGACCCTTGGAGATGCTTCATATGGACCTCTTCGGACCGTCGCCTATCTAAGTATAGGAGGAAGTAAGTATGGTCTTATTATAGTTGATGATTTTTCCCGCTTCACTTGGGTATTCTTTTTGCAGGATAAATCTGAAACCCAAGGGACCCTCAAGCGCTTCCTCAGGAGAGCTCAAAATGAGTTTGAGCTCAAGGTGAAGAAGATAAGGAGCGACAACGGGTCCGAGTTCAAGAACCTTCAAGTGGAGGAGTTCCTTGAGGAGGAGGGGATCAAGCACGAGTTCTCCGCTCCCTACACACCTCAGCAAAATGGTGTGGTAGAGAGGAAGAACAGGACGCTCATTGATATGGCAAGGACTATGCTTGGAGAGTTCAAGACCCCGAGCGGTTTTGGTCGGAAGCCGTGAACACGGCTTGCCACGCCATCAACAGGGTCTATCTTCACCGCCTCCTCAAGAAGACTTCATATGAGCTGCTAACTGGTAACAAACCCAATGTGTCTTATTTTCGTGTATTTGGGAGCAAGTGTTACATTCTTGTGAAGAAAGGTAGAACCTCTAAATTTGCTCCCAAAGCTGTAGAAGGGTTTTATTAGGTTATGATTCAAATACAAAGGCGTATAGGGTCTTCAACAAATCATCAGGTTTGGTTGAAGTCTCTAGCGATGTTGTATTTGATGAGACTAATGGCTCCAAGAGAGCAAGTTGTTGACCTTGACGATGTAGATGAAGAAGACGTTCCAACGGCCGCGATACGCACCATGGCGATTGGAGATGCGTGGCCTCAGGAACAATTGGAGCAAGATCAACCATCTTCCTCAACTATGGTGCATCCCCCAACCCAAGATGACGAACAGGTACCTCAAGTGGAGGCGCATGATCAAGGGGAGCACAGGATGTTCAAGTTGAGGAGGAAGAAGCACCTCAGGCACCTCCAACCCAAGTTCGAGCGACGATTCAAAGAGATCATCCCGTCGACCAAATATTGGGTGATATTAGCAAGGGAGTAACTACTCGTTCAAGATTAGTTAATTTTTGTGAGCATTACTCTTTTGTCTCTTCTATTGAGCCTTTCAGGGTAGAAGAGGCCTTGCTAGATCCGGACTGGGTGTTGGCCATGCAGGAGTAACTCAATAATTTCAAGCGCAATGAAGTTTGGACACTGGTGCCTCGTCCAAGCAAAATGTTGTGGGAACCAAGTGGGTGTTCCGCAACAAACAGGATGAGCACGGGGTGGTGACAAGGAACAAGGCTCGACTTGTGGCAAAAGGTTATGCCCAAGTCGTAGGTTTGGACTTTGAGGAGACATTTGCTCCTGTGGCTAGGCTAGAATCAATTCGTATTTTGCTAGCATATGCCGCTCACCATTCTTTCAGGTTGTACCAAATGGATGTGAAGAGCGCTTTCCTCAAGGGCCGATCAAGGAGGAGGTGTACGTGGAGCAACCCCCTGGCTTCGAGGATGAACGGTACCCCGACCACGTGTGTAAGCTCTTTAAGGCGCTCTATGGACTTAAGCAAGCCCCAAGAGCATGGTATGAATGCCTTAGAGACTTTTTAATTGCTAATGCTTTCAAGGTTGGGAAAGCCGATCCAACTCTTTTCACTAAGACTTGGGATGGTGATCTTTTTGTGTGCCAAATTTATGTCGATGACATAATATTTGGTTCTACTAACCAAAAGTCTTGTGAAGAGTTTAGCAGGGTGATGATGCAGAAATTGAGATGTCGATGATGGGCGAGTTGAACTACTTCCTTGGGTTCCAAGTGAAGCAACTCAAGGACGGCACTTTCATCTCCCAAACGAAGTACACGCAAGACTTGCTAAAGCGGTTTGGGATGAAGGACGCCAAGCCCGCAAAGACTCCGATGGGAACCGACGGACACACTGACCTCAACAAAGGAGGTAAGTCCGTTGATCAAAAGGCATACCGGTCTATTATAGGGTCTTTACTTTATTGTGTGCTAGTAGACCGGATATTATGCTTAGCGTATGCATGTGTGCTAGATTTCAATCCGATCCTAAGGAGTGTCACTTAGTGGCCGTGAAGCGAATTCTTAGATATTTAGTCACTACGCCTTGCTTCGGGATCAGGTATCCAAAGTGGTCTAACTTTGACTTGATTGGATATTCAGATTCTGACTATGCTGGATGTAAGGTCGATAGGAAGAGTACATCGGGGACGTGCCAATTCTTAAGAAGGTCCCTGGTGTCGTGGAACTCTAAGAAACAAACCTCCGTTGCCCTATCCACCGCTGAGGCCGAGTACGTTGCCGCAGGACAGTGTTGCGCGCAACTACTTTGGATGAGGCAAACCCTGGGACTTTAGCTACAATCTGAGCAAAGTCCCACTCCTATGTGACAATGAGAGTGCTATCTGAATAGCGGAAAATCTTGTTGAGCACAGCCGCACAAAGCACATTGACATCCGGCATCACTTTTTGAGAGACCACCAGCAAAAGGGAGATATCGAAGTGCTTCATGTTAGCACCGAGAACTAGCTAGCGATATCTTCACTAAGCCTTTAGATGAAAAGACCTTTTGCAGGCTGCGTAGTGAGCTAAATGTCCTGGATTCGCGGAACTTGGATTGATTTATAGCATACATGTGTTTATGCCTTTGGTCATGTTCCTTCTGCATTTGTTGCTTATGTATGGTGCTCAAGTTGTACAAACACTCCTTGGACCTCACAAGTCCTTTTGCAAGTGATGCACATATTTAGGGGGAGCTGTGCTACAACTTGACCCTTTGAGACTAACCGTGTACTTGAGTTTGCTTGTTTTAGTCTCAAAGGAGATTTGAAAGGGAAAAGGTGGACTTGGACCATGAAAGACTTCCATTGCACTCCGATGAGAGGGTAATTTATTCCAAGTTCATCTACTCTTATGCCTTTGTATTCTTATTTGAAGATTTTGGTGAGGCAATGGGGTTAAAGGGCCAAGATTGATCCCATTTTGGTGCTTGATGCCAAAGGGGGAGAAAATAACGGCCAAAGCAATAGATGGATCAGCTACCACTTGAGAAATTTTGAAAATAGTAGATTAGAGCTTTTGGTTTGTCAAAACTCTTTTATTGTCTCTTTTGTCAAAAGTTGGCCTCTTGTGGGGAGAAGTGTTGATTATGAGAAAGAGGGGGAGTTTTTGAGATCCTTGATCAATTTCCTTTGGAATACCTCTCTTTATGTCTCTACAAGTGAATTTGACTTAGAGATAGGAATTTGAGTTTGATTTGCAAAAACAAACCAAGTGGTGGCAAAGATCCATATATGTCAAAATTGAATCAAAACAATTTTGAGTATTCATTTGCATTGATATTGCACTTGTTCTAGTTGCTTTATGTTGTGTTGGCATAAAACACCAAAAAGGGGGAGATTGAAAGGGAAATGTGCCCTTGGGCCATTTCTAAGTATTTTGGTGATTGAGTGCCAACAC
This sequence comes from Zea luxurians, assembly GCA_029449295.1. Classification (NCBI taxonomy): domain Eukaryota; kingdom Viridiplantae; phylum Streptophyta; class Magnoliopsida; order Poales; family Poaceae; genus Zea; species Zea luxurians. Next base: position 1,923,596 of record JAOPSE010000007.1, read on the forward strand.
AAGTACTTTTGTGCTAATCTATGCAAAGTGGTGGACAAAGGACAAATCACGTCAAAAGGTATGTTTCTAGACTTAGTACATTGTTTTATGGACTAATGTATCGTGTCTAAGTGCTGGAAACAGGAAAAGTTGAATTGGAAATGAGATGGCTTTGTTCAGCCAAAGTCTGCTCAGTCTGGGTGCACCGGACTGTCCGGTGGTGCACCGGACATTGTCCGGTGCGCCAGGCTAGCTCTGACAAATAGGCTGCTCTCGGGACTTCAACGGCGTACGGCTAAAATTCACCGGTCTGTCCGGTGGTGCACCGGACTGTCCGGTGAGCCGTTCACAGGCGAACTCGTCGCTCTCGGGAAACCATCAACGACGTACGGCTAAAATTCACCGGTCTACCCAGTGGTGCACCGGACTGTCCGGTGAGTCAACGGTCAGCCGGGGCAACGGTCGGCCGAGGATTCCGCGCGTGACACGTGGCCGAGCCAACGGTCACATTGGTGCACCGGACTGTCCGGTGTGCACCGGACAGTGTCCGGTGCGCCAACGGCTCTCAGATCCAACGGTTGGCTTTGCCAAATAAGGAAGGAGATCTGTACCGGACAGTGTCCGGTGGTGCACCGGACTATCCGGTGCGCCAGTCGACAGAAGGCAAGATCTGCCTTCCAGGATTGTTCTCAACGGCTCCTAGCTGCCTTGGGGCTATAAAAGGGACCCCTAGGCGCATGGAGGAGTACACCAAGCATTCTTTGAGCAATCTTGATCACTCACACTTCATTCTTGCGCACTCGTTCAACATTCTAGTGATTTAAGCTCCGTTCTAGTGTGCTAGTCTTTTGAGCTTAAGTCTGGTCTTGTGTGTGCGTGTTCGCTGTGATTTTTGTGTCTTGTGTGAGTTGCTAATCCCTCCCTTGCTCCGTGTTTCTTTGTGAACTTCAAGTGTAAGGCGAGAGGCTCCAAGTTGTGGAGATTCCTCGCAAACGGGATTAAGAAAAGCAAGCAAAACACCATGGTATTCAAGTGGGTCTTTGGACCGCTTGAGAGGGTTGATTGCAACCCTCGTCCGTTGGGACGCCACAACGTGGAGTAGGCAAGCGTTGGTCTTGGCCGAACCACGGGATAACCACCGTGCCATCTCTGTGATTGATTTCTTGTGGTTATTGTGTTTTGTTGAGACTCCTCTCTAGCCACTTGGCAATTATTGTGCTAACACTTAACCAAGTTTTGTGGCTTAAGTTTTAAGATTGACAGGATCACCTATTCACCCCCCCTCTAGGTGCTCTCACCCCTCCTTATCCTCCCGGTGCTCCCCAGCCTTCATAACCCTGGGGTTGGACTGTACGAGTTCAGATTGAGTGACTGCCACACAGTCTCGTGGTTATACTTATCATGAGTACAGGTAGTGAAGGATGACAAACCGGTCCTTATATGAGGGGACAATCCTTCTGCTCACACCTAAATCAGCTGAGCCATCTTAGGCCCTCCCCTAAACCAGGGAGTCCCTGATCATCCCTACTCAAAGGTGATAAGGGTGAAAACCCTTCATCATACACATTTTGAAAAGCATTTTCTTTTGAAAACTCACACCTTTTCTCAAATCATTTGTAACAAATATATTAAGGATTGATTGCGGCAAGCGGCTGGGTGGCCATAATAACTTGTCTCAAAATCATATCATGCATAAAATAACAGGCTGAGGGTTATGGTTGAAAAATCATAGGTAATTTATGCATCAAAGGGATCCAGTGAGCTTGCCATGCTTATTCGGCGAAGGGGGAAGGGGAGCTCGCGGAACTGGCTTCTAGCTCCACTGCCTGGCGTAGACTTGCAGATCTGGCCTCCACGAGACGGCACGAACGCTCCGATAACTATGCAACATGAATAAGAAAACATACAAACAAGCAACCATGCCAACAAATATTTAGTATAGTGGTCAGAATAGCGATATATGAATGGGTAGAGTCTTGAGTAGAATCTGTGTCATGTGGTGTTGTGATATTACTGGTGGTGGAGCGGAGGTGCTTACCAAGAGGGTGGACTGGAGGCGAAGCGACACTATGCGTGTAGCCGGTAGAGCAGAGTAACTGAGTGGGTGGGGTGTTTGCCTTGGCTGAGGGTGTTGAGTGTGTGTGGAGAGGAGAGGGTAGCTGGGTGTATTTATAGCTGGGTATGTGGTGTAGCACAGTGAAGTTCACTGTTGGTGAAAATAGTGACGAATCAATCGTGACTTAGTATGAACAGGAGAGTTATAGGCTGAATATGGGACAAGAGTATTTTGGGAGTTTTCTGGAATATGGACCATGCTTAAGGGATGACATGGTTGGATAGGGAATAGTTTGATAAGAATTTAGAAACAAGAATTATTGGAATCTGAGTTGGAAGCCTGGTTTGAAGGAATCTCAAAGTGAAGCATGCTCAACATGGAGAAACCTGGGATGGGTGACCAGATGGGAACTTCCCTACTGGAAGGAAAATCACAGTCACCGGAGTTCGTTATGACTGAAATATTGGTCTGGCTGGTCATAGGTGGACTGGACAGCATGACGTTTGTGTAGTTGAAATTTGGAGGTGGTCGAATGAACGATGAATAGTAACGATGATGAATAGTGTCGGTGAATAGCAACGATGAATAGTAACGATGATGAATAGTAACAATGAATAGTAATGGTGAATAGTGATGATGAATAGTTCGTATGAACGAACGATGAACGATGAATAGGAACTATGAACGAACGGACGAACGATCGAATGATCGGACGAACGATCGGAATTTCGGCAGCATAACGGCAGGAAAAAGATTATTTGGACGAACGAACGGACGAACAATCGAATGATTGGACGAACGAACGATCGAAATTTCAGCAGCATAATGGCAGGACAAAGATTATCTAGAAGAACGATGAATAGGGACTATGAACGAACGATGAACGATGAATAGGGAACTATGAACGAACGATGAACGATCGAATGATCGAATGAACGAACGATCGGAATTTCGGCAGCATAACGGCAGGACAAAGATTATCTGAAAGAACGATGAATAGGGACTATGAATGAACGATGAACGATGAATAGGGACTATGAACGAACGATGAACGATCGAATGATCGAACGAACGAACGATCGAAATTTCGGCAGCATAACGGCAGGAAAAAGATTATTTGGACGAACGAACGGACGAACGGATGAACGAACCATGAACGATCGGACGAACGATCGGACGAATGAATGAACAAACTAAGAACAGGGGATGAACGATCGAAGAACGATCGAACGATCCTTATGCTAGTGTGTGCTTGTGTGGAACATGGAGTGGGTGTGTGTGGGGGAGGGAAGAGAGTTGCCATGAAATGGCTTGGGGTGGGATGAGAGGAGGCCCTTGCCCCTCTATTATAGCCATGGTGGGGGGATTAGGAGGAGGGATGAGGGGATTAGTGGGAGGATGAGAGGATTAGTGGGAGATTAGCATGGATTGTCTTATATAAGTGTAATTAGCTTGTAGAACTCACTGTATGACACCGGATGCATACGTATACGTATGAGCATGAGGAAAGTTATGAAGAAAATATTTGTAGGGACTTAAAAATGATTCTGAAGGTATTTCTCAAGAGGAAAGTATTTGGAGATATATCGGTGGAATATTTGGGGCAGTATTTCTAGACAGCATTTGAGGGGGATCACTCGGGGAATATCTGGGCAGTATTTCTGGAAAGAATTTGAAGGGGATCTCTGGGGAAATATTTGTAGGATATTTTGAGGAGGATTTTGGAGAGAATATAGACCACTATACTTTATTTGCTGATATCAACTCGCAAACAAACATTTTGAAATAAAATTTGAAATTCATTTTGAATTTAGAGCGAGTTTGAGAAAATTTCAAGATTTGAATTTTTGGGATGCTACATCTATGGGGTCGAGGCCATCCTACCCACGGACATAGAATACGGCTCCCCGAGGACGAAGGCATATGACGACCAAAACAACTAGACCAGCCGAGAGGACTCATTGGACCAGCTAGAAGAGGTTCGGGACGTAGCCTTGCTACACTCAGTGCGGTATTAGCAGTCTCTGCGACACTACCACGCCCGAAGGATTCAGCCCCGAGGCCTCCAGGTGGGAGATTTGGTGCTTCGGCTACGACAAGACGCCTGAGGGCGCCACAAACTTACTCCTCCCTGGGAAGGGCCATTCATCATCACCAAAATTTTGAAGCCTGGGACATACAAGCTAGCCAACGATCAAGGCGAGGTCTACAGCAACGCTTGGAACATCGAACAACTACGTCTCTTTTACCCTTAAAGTGTTTCAAGTCGTTCATGTACCTCGGTCCCTTTACATGTACAAATAAAAAGTCTAGTTGTCAAGGGAGGATCGGTATTGCCTCAGCGAAAACCGACCCTCCCTCGGGGGCTAGAAGGGGGAACCCCCTCCGCGTCAAAATTTTCCTCGGAAAAGTTTTCTACCAAAACGACTCTCGTGCCTTTCGACTATATCGATAATAGAATCCTAAAAACGAGCGAGAAAGACCTTGAACGGCAAGGCCGACCGAACCAAGGGACTCCTATGCCTCCATTATACGGATACCTCACTCATCACCTTCCGCGAAAGGTAGCTCACGCTCGGATAAGTGATTCTGCTACCGAACAAGTCCTAACGCTCGGGTAGAAAACGACTTTCGTGCCTTTTCGACTATATCGGTAACAGAATCCTAAAAACGAGCGAGAGAGACCTTGAACGGCAAGGCCAACTGAGCCAAGGGACTCCTACGCCTCCAGGATACAGATACCTCACTCGTCACCTTTCGCGAAAGGTAGCTCACGCTCGGATAAGTGATTCTGCTACCGAACAAGTCCTAACGCTCGAAACAGGAGGAAAGAAAACGCAGCTTTTTACTCTAACGTTGAAAATGTTTAGGCCTCAGCGGTCGCGAGAAACATACACATACTTAGGATAAACTGTTCCCCACAGGCTCAGGTGTCGGCAGGGGGAGGAGTAGCACCTCGGCGTCGTTCCTACCTGCGGCGGAATCTGGCCCGGCCATGGACGGTGACACAGGCAGAAGGATCTCCACCTCAAAAAAGGAAGCCAACGCCGCGCCTGGGCCCTCGGTAGCCTCATCAAGCCTTTGGACCTCGGCCAGGGCGACCTCCTCTTCGTAGGGTAAGCAGTAGCCCTTGCTGACCGCTCCAGATCCACGTTGTAGTGGGAAGCGAGTACAGCGAAGGCCCACCTAACGCCGTGGTGCAGCGCCCCGCGCAGTCTGCTGCGCACGTGGCCGCCTAAGGCCCACAGGCAACTCCGGGGGGAGCTGCTCGAGGGGACGTCGTCGAGGCCAAAGGTACGGCAGAAGGCCGAGATGGCCTTAGACATGGCCATGCGGTCAGCCTCTTTCTGCTCAGCCGCCTAGGCAAGTGCCTTGCAGTTCTTGACGGACTCGTCGAGAGCCGCCTCGAACCCTAAAGACAGACGGACAATGTTCTTCAGACACAAGGAAAAGGATGAAGCTAAACCAAAGTCACAAAGCAGGCAAAAACATACCTTCGGCCCGGGTATGCTGCTGTGAGGCCATGGCTTGGGCAGACCGGGCAGACCCGTCGGCCACGGCCAGGCCCTCTGCGAGGGTCCCAGCCCGAGCGGTCGCCTCGGGGTCTGAAAAAGGGGGGAACCCCCTCTGCGTCAAAATTTTCCTCGGAAATGTTTCTGCCAAAATAACTTTCGTGCCTTTCGACTATATCGATAGCGGAATCCTAAAAAACGACAAGTGAGACCTTGAACGGTAAGGCCGACTCAGCCGAGGGACTCCTACGCCTCCGAGATACGGATACCTCACTCGTCACCTTCCACGAAGGGTAGCTCACGCTCGGATAAGTGATTCTGCTACCGAACAAGTCCTAATGCTCGAAATAAGAGGAAAGAAACACGACTTTATACTCAAATACCCAAATGTTCAGGCCTCGGCAGCCGCAGAAAACAAACACGCATACTTGGGACAATTATGCTACATAGACTTAGATGTCGGCAACACCCTCGGCGGTTTTCCCGACCTGCAGCAGATGTCTTAGTACTTAAAGCAATTACATTTTGCTCTTACATTCCCTTACAAACGGGACCCCAGCTCCATTCCCTCAGGAATGAACTACCTCCACACCGGAAGGGCTGCAAGATAACGAACTCCAAGCGGCTCACCGGTGACCACTGTACCAGTAGCGACAATGACCTCGCCTCGGGCGGCTAGACAGCAGCAGTGATTGCCCTAGGGAAAACGCTACTGTGAAAAGGCCCTCGCCCGCGTCCCCACCGGGGAGCGAGAACAAGCCATTAAAGCCAAAGAGCCGGAGGTTCGCCCGCAGGTGGCACTGACGGTCTCGTCGGCAGAGGCAACCACCCATGCGGTGGGAAGCCTCACCTATGGCGGCCACCACCACCTCAGCACCGACGACAGCGGCCACCTGCGCACCAACGCCGTACGACGAATGGTGGCCGCCCCAGCACGCACAAGGAGGTCCTCACTACCGTCGTCGCTACGGGAGTGAGGACCGGGCCATCCAGGAACGCGGACACCGCCCCCCGCGGCGTACGACGTCTTGTACGACCCCTGGTGTGGCCGGCGGCGCGGGACGAGCCGTGGACGTGGCCGACCTGCGCACGGCGCGACCGTCGCCCGTGCGGTGGACGAACAGCCACACCCCGACCAGGCAGCAGGTGGCAGTTCGCCTCCTCCGCAAGGCTGGTGAACGCCCTTCTCCCCCCGAATGCTAGAGGAAGAAGCGGGTCACCAGCCTATGCAGAAGGCAGGGCCCCAACTCGGCTTGCCGTCGCCCCCAGCACATATGATGAACATCCTTGAAGCTGAGGGTGGTAGGCCACAACCCGGCTCGCTCTTCTCCACCACAAGGCTGGTGGTCATCTTTCTGGGTGACCACTGGTGGGGAACGACAGCCAGGCTGCATGATGAAAATCCTTAAAGCCAAGCGATGACTAAAGAGCGCTAACCCCCACGAGGTCGCGCTCCTCCAACGGCAGGAAGAAGAAGGCAACGCCAGTGCACCCCATCTAGAGGCCCGGAAGATGGAAAGATGCGATGAATGATAGAAGAGCAAAGGCATGGCTACTACCCGGGGGATCGATCCCTTTTTAAAGACTGATCTCCCCACTCGCGCCCCGAAGCATCATGAGCAAAGACTCCCCCGACATGCTCCAGGGTTCCCGCCCTACGACGCGGGGGCTAGGTCCCACATGTCATACAAACTGACCCAAAATGCGAAGATGGCGAACCGCTGCACACGAAGCATGCAACCGCCCTGCAGTTAAGCGCTCTCTCATCCTCGCCAAAACCAGCGGTCGAAAAGGCGGGCTGCCACGCGGAAGCATGCAACCGCACCACGGTCGTGCACCCTTTCAGCTTCGTTGCAACTGGCTGTCCAGCATGGAGGCCTGGGCCCACATGTCATGTAACCGGCGCACCGGTTACCATGTGCAAAGAAACCGCACCGCCACTTGCACCAATGCCGCGTCTTCTCGGGACTACAGAACCAGTGCAACGACTCGAGGCAGCCCCACGCATGACCCAACAGCGCAAATTAAGTGCGACGGTCACGGGTCAGTCAGCCGTGGGGATAGACGCGACGGCTGATATGACCATAGGTGGACCAGCGGTAATTGCAACAACAGGCAGAGGCAGCGGTCCAACCACCAACCAGGCCCTGGTCCCACCTACAGGCTCGCATCCTCCCCTGAAGCGGCAGGGGAGCCCTCTCCTACAGCATAAAGACGACGCACCCGTGTTCCATTCCTCGAACGACTCGCGCACGCGCAACAGATACCCCGCGAGTCGCCCGTCCCGTCGCATTAACTCCCTGGCAGGACACACGTCTCCTCAGGCAGGCAGACGGGCGCCGTTTTGCCTTCGTCATGATGACTGCCTCAAAAAAGGTGCGCCACACTGTTTCGAAATATCTCCTTTCCTTTCTCTTTCTCTCTCTCTCTCCACACGGATCGGGAAACAGGACATTCGAAGGAGTCCTTCGCAGCGAAGGAAACGGGCCTCGAGCCCTCCTACTGATCAGGGGTTCGAAGATTGCGCCGTGCGGGGTTCGACGACCGCCCCAGAGCACGGGCTCCGAGCCCTTTACTGATCAGGGGTTCAAAGGCTGGCCCCTCGAAGGGATTCGACAGCCGCCCCAGAACACGTAGAGTCAGCGATGACCCTGGGTACGTCCGATACATGGCCAAGGCTTGGGCTACGCTCCCGAGGTACCCTAAGACATTTCCGAGACCAGCGAGAACGATTTGTAATGGAATCCCACCGAAGGGAGGCACTGAGCCCTCGAACCCTATCGAATGGGTCCAGGTCCAGCAAATCACTGTAGGTACTTTTGGAGCGCGCCTCTGGGCCACTAGCCGACCCTTATCGAACATGGCTCGGGCGTCCACTCGGATTACCCGTTAGCAACTCACTGGAAACACCATGTTCAGCGCCCACCAAGGGCAGCATGGCGCGTTCCCCCCTCCTCCTTGTGGAAAGGCGACGAAGGGGCGTATAATAAAAAGCCGAGACGGTCCTCGATCGTCCTCTCGCTCCGTGCAGAGGCTCGGAGGCTGCTCTCGCACCAGGCTACAGCCAAATTGTTGACCACGTCAAGAAACCAGCTTAAAACTCGGAGCCTGACCACGCACCCGGGCTGCGGCCAGGCCGCATGAGGGAACAACAAGGCTGACGAGGAATCACAAGAAGAATTAAGACCTCAGAGGAGTCAAACCACTCCTCCGAGGCCTCGGGGCTACACCCGACGGGTGCGCTCGCGCGCACCCATCAGGACAAAACATAACCGAGAAGGGCTAGTCTCCTTGCAAAAAATCCGGCAGAACCTCCAAGCGAGTGCCTATACTCCCTTTGAGGCTCAGGGGCTACTCGGGTACCACAATTAGGGGTACCCCAATACTCCTAAGCATGGCTGAAAAACATCTTCAAAACAGACCGTGAAGGCTGGTAAGCACAGCGCGAAGTTAAAGCCTCATCTACCAAGGGACGCGATCTTGTCTCGCCCGAGCCCGGCCTCGGGCAAGAACAGTGGTCCCAGACGGATTCACGCCTCGCCCGAGGGCCCCTCAGGCAGCGGGCGCACCCCCGGCTCGTCCGAGGCTAAGCACGGGCAAACTTTGTCGTATAGCAACCTCGGCCAAATCGCCTTACCGCCGACCGTATCGCATGCGCATTTAATGCAGGGATCACCTGGCACCTTGTCCTGACACGCGCGCCTCAGTTGGCAAGGTCGAAGTGACCGCAGTCACTTCGTCCCTTTACTGGTCGTTCTGACAGGAAAACAACACTATTTACCCCATTGCGACTACTGTGCCAACCACCAGGGTAGACTAACAACAGTAAGTCACCGCCTCTCCCGAGTTCAGCCTCGGGCGCAACAGGGAGGTCTGCCTCACCCGACCCTAGGCCTCGGCCTTAGCCTCGGCCTCGGGAGAAGGTCTCCGCCTCGCCTGACCC